>JAOWLH010000002.1:14935000-15037500 GCA_027405865.1 Salix purpurea | reverse complement strand
CTAAATATTGTAACCATCAACGGGATATGTTTCCAGTCCTAATTTCAGTCAAGGTTAAGCGGGCGGGACGAGATACTGTACGTCTAGCTCACTTGGATATTTCGAAATATAGTTGAAGAAAAATGGATTCAGATGCAGGTTCTTGAAGGGAAACTTGTGTGGTTAAAACGCAATCCAGTGGAAGCCAACTAGTAATTAAAAAAATGAAGCCACCAAGCATTTTGAATGGAAGGCTGGTTAATTATTGCCAGCCACTCGTGGGCACGGGACTATTGCCTATATATTGGCACAGGTAATCTACCATTGATGATCTTTTAAGCACAACAAAAGATTCACAAGTAATCGATTACCTTGACTTCCAAATGGGGAGCAAATCGTGGTCATTTATATGCCGTATTTCATCATTCATAATGCCTTTCACCGCAACTTTCCTTTCCTAAAAGAGCTGAGGTCATGAAGTAGAAGTCAAGAAGGGCAAGCAGATGTGTAAAGCATAACCATAGTGGGACTTCAACTTCCTAATTTTTGTTGATTTTTTATATAGTTATCTCAATCTCATATCTCAAGTTACATTTTAGTAAAGCTAACTTGGATTAATTCAAGTTTTTTGTGTTTTTTAATTGATTTTTTTTCAGTTTCATATTTCATCATTTTGTTTACTTGAGAGTTGTTCTATATTTTTTTTTATATGAGTTCATCTCAACCTCACATCCAGACGATGAGTTTCATATGTTAACTAGAGTTTAGATTGTTTTTTTTTTTTTTCATTTTTAATTTGTTCTTCAATGTTATATTTATTGCTAGTTGAGCTTTTGTCTTCTCTTTATTTGAGTATCACATTCTCGTCTAATTTTATTTTATTGTCAAATAATATTACCTAAACTTCTTAAGAAAACTTAAAAGGTATTTTTTTCATAATACTGGCAAGCCTTCACTTTTTTTTAATAAATCATTATTGCTTTTTTTTTTGTTTGGTTATTTTATTGTTGTTGGTTTTTTTATAATTATATTATTAAATTAATTAAACTTATTGAAACATTTGATCCCAAATTTTTCTCGATCCTTAAAAAATGTTGATCATTTTCTTTTATATTAGAAAAAAGTTTAACCCAACCTGGAATCCAATCCACACATAACACAAACCACCTATCGATTATATATCTACTCTCTAATGTCTTGTAGTTTCTTATATTAACTTGCTGGCTAGTTGCTCAATGCATGTAACAATTACCTGTTCCCCTAAAGCTACTAAATAATCATCACATGCCAAGGCTTTTGCAATGCATATTGTTAAAATCATTTTTATGTGGCCACTTCGTTCTGTGTCGCATAGATTCAGTGATTATGAAACAAGATGCCCAGCATGGAATGAGGATGGTTGAGGTTACTGGGACCTCGTTCTGTGGTTCGAAATCTTGAAAGAGTACTTATATTTTGAGGCTGTCTCTGTGCTGCAACATCCACAGAATCAGGATTCATCCTGGGTATTTTGCTTTGCTTTTTTTTGGAAGCTCATAACGAAATCAAACTAGCTAGTGCTAGACACAGATGGGGAGAAAGTATATTGAGGCTATTAATGGTGCATTAATGCACCTTACCCCTGTTAACCATTTTGAAATTTGACTTCAACGATGACATTGGAAGGAAATTTTCCTGGTTGGATCATCTGCTACCCAGCTCTAAAATGCTACACAAACACTATGCGGTCCGAAAATCTTGCCCTTCATCTGTACCTTTGGCTCCCCCCAATGTGTTGTTTATGTCTTCTGTCTGATTAAAACACCGATTATAAACTCAAACAGTCATGTTTGGCCATGATCGATGGGCTTTTACATGACGGATGTTTTCAAATAATTCAAACATTTGCAGAATGCGCAAGAGACGGTAAATTATAATTTAAATAAGCAAAGTCGCATGAGGTTTGCATGCACCCTTTGCAGCACTTCTCATTGACGAACAAACCCAATCCAATTTCACCATCTCTCGCCATAGTATGCTATGCTCTTACTAAATTAGCATAGCTTCACCAAAGACCAGAAAGTGAAACACTGAGTTCTGTACTGTAACAGGTGTCATATCACACATATATATGAATAATATCATACATTTCCGTTTCGATAGCTCACAGAAGAATAATGCTTCTTTCATATGAATTTTCTATGTCCATATTTTCAGCAGTTTTCCATTTTGTTTTAAATTTATATATTTTTTGTTTTTCAAATCATTTCCATGTTGATATCAAAAAGATTTTTAAAAAATAAAAAAAAATATTTTGGTGCAATTCTAAATCAAAAATACTTTTAAAAGCAATTCTAGTCATTCTCAAACAAGCACTAAGGTCCTATTTGACACTAAGTTTCAAAAGTATTTTAAAAAAAAATTGAAATTTTTTTATTTTATTTTTTATTTTAAATTATTATTTTTTTTGTATTTTTAGATCATTTTTATGTGTTAATATAACAAATAATTTTAAAAAAATTATTTTGTTGCAATTTTGAAAGAAAAACACTCTCAAAAGCAATCACAAGCACACTTAAACAGTACTAAATGCCAAAGACTACAATATGGAATTGATCTATAGTCTTAATTATATTTTGATGATAAATCCAGATTGGTATTTCAATAGTAAATAATTGATGTTAGTGATTTACTGTGCATTTTAATTATTTATTATATTAGATCAAATATCATATTGTCTCTCAACTTAAATTATAATAATAATAATAATAAAATCATCGTGAAAATACAAAAAATAACATTTCATGCCATGTTTATTTATTTTCCAAGAATATTTTAGAGCACTCAATGTATGAAAATAAATATTTATCCTTAGTCAATTTAAAAGTAGAACATAGACTATATAAAAAGACTTCAATTAGCTATTTTTAATTTGTTCAAGGAAAATATTTTCTAAGACAGTCAGCTATGTATCCATTGTTTTGTCAATGGCAAGTATGGTGAAATCTTGAAAAACCTCATACACACTGGGTTTTTTATAGCTATGATTATGGTCTATTAACTAACTTGTAAAACAAGTCTTTTTTTATTAGAATAGGAAATATAAAATGAATGTAATTTCTTTATATATATATATATATATGCGTGTGAATAGAGAGAGAAGTAAATGATGTCAAATATGATCGTGAGAACTTGTCTGAACCTCTTGTTTTATTTTGTGAGCTGTGATGACATTGCTCACCTATCCATCTGGGAACAAAATCTTCATTACCTTTCAGCACTCCAGAGACATCCTAGTCCGTGATGAGTTCCGGGCAGATCAATCATGGTACTTGAACGAATCTGTAATTTATATTACAAGTCTATCCATATTGATGGACAGGGATGGAGCATTAAGACAAACCAGAAGACCCACATTCTGTCACGTAACGCTAGAAAAAAGTTAGGGCTAGGTATAATCTAGTAGTTGATCGACGATATACTATTCAAGAAATTCGTAACGATTTCTATAAACAATAATAATATTGTTATTGTTGACCGGAGCTTCAGCTGTGGATAGGAAGAGACAGACACCGAGAATCTCTCCCGTATGTTCCAAATCTTTGAAGGATATTTTGGAACCTAGGAGGAGACCCGACCCCTCATAAACACATGCATCAGTTAGTGTCTGCCTTGTTTCGGGAGCAAGACTCTCGATCCATGCTCCTATTTTCAAGCAATCTTTGTTGTTAAAAAGGAAATACTTCCTGGGAATATCCAAGGCAAGGCCTCTGTACTCTACAAACAGTATACACAGCAAACCATGGCGCTTGAAATCTCAAATTGCTGTTTCTTTTCGAGCGCTCCCGCAACTCCAGGTGGGTTCAACCCAGATGAAAATGTGTGTTTCTACAGTGCTCCTACCAGCCCTGCCAAGGGGACCTCCGATCTGGAATCCAAGCCCGCCACACCAAGAGCATATGAAGATGCAAATTCCAATCTTGACGTTTTTGAATTCGAAACTAGTCGGCGTTTCATCGCCGATGATATTGATTTGGGAGACAGTATGAGATATGAAGATGAGATGGAAGAGCAGCAGAAGAACCACAGACAACAACACAAGGAATCATTTCCAGCCATGGCATTTGCGGATGAATTGTTTTGCGATGGTAAGGTGATACCACTGAAGCCTCCACCGTGCCACCAATACGTTGCTGATGGAAAATTTGATAATCACAGCTCAGCTCCGACATCCCCCGAGTCCCAAATGGCGAAGCTTAAAATTCCATTTCCACGACGGAATGTGTGGAACGATGATTTTGATCCATTCATGGTAGCTTTAAAGACAGTCAAGGGAGAAAGAAAGGGAAAATGGCAGAAAATCAACCGTACACGGGCTCGGTCCATGTCTCCTATACGAGCCAGAAGTGACCTGATGGACTACATGCACAAGCAGTGCAAGCAATTGGATCCTATCAGGCCAAATCTGAACAATCAACTGGAGCTCAATGGATTGCCGACTCGCATATGGATTCCAAATGTCACAAATGCTAGTCCAAAATGCCCGGAATGGCTAGCTGAGTCGAAAGGAGTTCTGTTTGCAAGAGAAGCTAGATTGATGAAAATAGGCTCAGAGAACGCCAGAGAAAAGGGAGAGCCTGGTGAGAGAAAAAGCAAGAGGCAGAGGATGAAAAACTTTCTGTACAGGAGTTTATCTATGAGGAGAAACGATGAACATAGTACGCAAACAGAACAAACTGTTCAAGTTTCGAAGCCAAAAATTAAGAGAAAGTTAAGCTTTAATAAGTCCATGGGGCTAGTCGCGCGCAATGGGGAGAAGGGAGGGTCTCTGATAACCAAGGTAATACAGGCACGTTATCCGCCAAAGCTGTTTATGTGCATGAGTTATGGAGAAAAATATGTTGAATAAACAGCCCATATTGTTTGTACAGACTATTTTTCCCAGTATCATTGTGGGATTATGGTAGTAACTATACTGTATGGATTGTTGGAATTAAAAATCTGATGGCACAAACAGTTACTGTTCAAATCAGTAACTGAGTTTGTGCTTGCTGCCCAGAAAAATTGTTACTGTTCAAATCAGTAACAGTTTCTGCTTAATTTGTAGAAAAATCATAGAACAAGTGTAATTGGTAATTGGTTTTGAGAATAAAGGGAAGAGTTGTGCTGTCATCCCTTAGTTTTATTTATAGGAAAAATTAAACCATTACATGCTTAAGACTTCCAGTCTATTACAAGTTCTAGTCTAATTAGGAAATTTAAGTTTACTAAAGAACTTGGTCAACACTCGACCTTATTAAGCACAAACTGAAATACTAATGAGAACATTTAATTTAATCCAAACAGCAGAGTCTTCGATTCTTCAGCTTCCAGTTGCAGTCTTGGAATTTTCTCTTCCAATTCCTATTGTATAATATATTGACTTGCATTGCTTTAATGGCTTCTTTGATGGAATGTTACCAGCGAACACTTGGGAATTTCTTCTTCTTCTTTTTTCCCCTCCTTCCAAGAACCATACTTGTCTTATTTCTTGCTCATCATCACATAAAAGTTGTTCTCATAACACTACTTGTCATTTTCGTATCTCTAGTTATGTCTATAAACTAAGTTTCATCATTAACAAGGGCACAGGAACCAGAGGATAATCCCATAAAAGATCCGTATGGTGAAAGTTCGTACTCTGAGGGATCATACTCTAATACTGAGCTTATGACAGCTTTGATTAAATATTTATATACCATTGTAAACGTTTACATAAAATTTGCAGGATGGCGTGAAATGGTCACACAACCCCACTAGAAAAAAGGAAGTAGTGACGAGGAAAACAAGATGAATAATAATGGCCAGCTCATTCAAGCAGCTAAATTACAAGTCCTATTTTCTGCTTTTCTATTCTGCGTTTAGCAAGGCAGAAATTCAATTGGAGAGTCAAGTTTTTGGATGATAGATAGATTTCTATGTTGCAGCTCGTGGGTGGACTCTGTCGTGAAACTTTAGTATTGCAAATAATGACTTTCCACCACTTCAGTCGGCCAAAGCCTCTTCCACCTGCAAATTTCCTCACTGTTGTATAGCTTTCTGATCCCTCCATAAAATCCATCTGCCTCATTCCCCTCCTCCCTTCGCTCTTTCCTGTTGACCGCTGTGCTTCTCCATCGTGAGCCAGGAGTGTACTGGTGGAACTCCAACACTACTGTGTCTGTTCGAAGAATTTTGATGTTAACTAGAACTAAAAGGATTGTAAACCTGACAAAATTCAACTAGTGCGCAAGAGGTGTTTACCTCGGTTGCCAATTAGACTACATTAAGAAACATCAAATTGTTCATTTGTGCGTGTAATATAGAGGGCTGTTTTCTCTCAGTGATTGATGACACGAAATTTCAACAAAATCATAATTTGGTGGGCATAAGATGTAATGGCATCATCTTCCGAATCTTGAAAACAAGCACACCTAATACTAGATTCTTCATGATATCTGACTAACCAAAACCAGGTTCCATTAGATTGCATGAACTCCGCGCGGTCACAAATAAATTTGGCTTTTGCAATCACAGACATGGAGCAAACAGAAAAACTATCATTTAACAGAAATTTCTATTGCTAGAACATGAGCTTCACCTCTTGTCCAGAGTAAAAACAGATGATAAGATTCATATATCCGATAAAAACTGACTACACATTTTTAACAAGACTGTTTTTTTTTTTTTTGCAGTTCAAATTGAGAGATAAACATTCTCTCTTTATCAAGTTGCAACTAGCATGCCAAAAAGAGTTTCTTTTTGATAAAGTAACTTGACTGGCGGGTCATCAAGTGTGGTTTAGTTTACTTAAAGACAATACGAGGCCATTAAGCTTGCAAAGAAGGCAGAAAACTGGATGAGAGATTAGAAGCTTACAATGAGAAATTTATTGCAGCCCCGCCTTGCTAAATATTCCAACTTAACTAAGGGAGGCCTATAAAAGACATCAAGTTCCTTCAAGTGATTGGCCATATATATTCCACTGAGACAGAGGTTATCAAAATGCTGGTGGAAGCTGTGACATTTTGACAGGTATTTGTCGTTGGGGACCAATCAAATATTATAACTTGGTGGTCCACATATTGAAACACCGAAATCAAGAAAAGGACTTGCCCAAAACCCAAAACTGGGTCCAAACTGTGGGAGTAAACTTGGCTTTATTTTTATGTCATACACATTTTAAAGGAAAGGTGTTCATTGCATCTTTCGCGAACATGAATATATTATTCAAGTGTACTGGCACTGCTTGGACCTCTCTTTCTTTTCTCTTCTCAAAATGTTTCACCCAATGTTGCCAAAAGTGAAACCGGACCAAAATTGTGTTATTTTTGTGTTCAACAAGATGATTTTAAACATGATAAAAGTAAGATTCCTCAAAACCTTATCCTCTAGGCAATCACATGAAGCATTAAGTGGAAATTGCTAGGAAGAAAAGATGAAATGAACTCACCGCTATTATGACACCGGCAATAATTTTCATTTCCATCACATGACTTCAAGTGACCCACAACACCATACCACCAACCTGCAAATATGCATGGTAATATTTAATCAAACATTAAATCATTTTTAAATCTGATTGATATATTCAACACACACTTGTAACTATGTACTACAAAGAATTATGCGTTTATGCAGGCATGTTCTGTATAAAATTCAAAGCGAATCACTTCAATATAAAAATAGGACCTCTGCTGTCTCTGGTTCCTACTAAGAAGAGTAGTATTTTGTATGATAAAAAACTTCCCCTAGATTTTGAAGCTCACCAATAAGAATTTACTTATCTCTAGCTCTTCTTTGTAGACAATAATGAGCAGATTGGGGTTGAATAATTCTTATTGCATGGAGTAAATACTCTGGTATCGAAGTATTTAACTTGGATAAAACATAGAGAAATTCTGGTTAGTGGCAAGTTTCTGGTATGGAGAACAAACCATAAGGAAATTCTTTGTTTTTTCTCCACTGAATCTCGATGTGATCTCCAGGGCGTACATCATTCAAGCAATCAGAGATATGTAGATCATGCGGGGAGGTATCAAAAGGTGGTGCTCTAAGCCTTTCCCATGGCACACCACTCTCTGTGGCAATTGCTCTCCTCCCATGCGATGGGTACCTGAGATAGACAAAACATATAAAATACAATCCTCTAGATCCACTTACCAGATCAGTATTTTTTTAACATCAACATCTTTTACAGAAATAGCTAATTTAAGAATCCTTAACACCCTATGAATAGTAACCATGATGTCCATAACATAAAATCTATTGAGAATCATGGTCCAAGAAGAAGATTATTTTCATTACCTGACTTGAAATGCATCCGTCCCTGGATCATAACTAAGACTCGCATCATAGCATGAAAGCATGAACCCGACGTCCCCATTCTGCAATACAACATAAGTAGCATTTACTACCAGGGATGAAAATTCATAAAACCTAACACATCATGATCATGATTAAGGAACTTGTAGCCCAGAAGAAGTAAAGATTATTCGGATTTAAGCTCAATTCTAGCTAATTAATTAATGTAAACAACAAAAAAATAGGATCATGATAGAAACCTCGCGGTTAAAGACTTGAGCAGGGAACCGAAATTTGCCAGTCTCAAGAGCAAGATACCAGGACATGATTGAATTAACAGGAGGAGAACTCCTCTGCTTGCTATTGTTAATAGGATCAGCCTTTGGGGTACTCCACGAAGAAGGCCAAAACATTGACAGAAGCCTCATAAACCATTTCGGCTTTCCTTGCTTGCAACTTCCCAAATCCTTTCTCGAAGCTAAATGCCGTTGCCACTCCCTATAAGCAGCAGGGCCAATAACCCTGCCCCATTTCTGCTTCATATGTTTTTCCCATAAATGATCACTCACACACCTTTCCCTCAAAGAAGTACACACGCCTGCCATGCTACAGAGCCCTGCAGGAGGCAATCTCTCAAGAATGCATTCCAAGGCCAATTCAGGCAAGTCCAAAACAGACATCCCTCCAGCTTCATCATCAAGAGAACTTTTTTCTGCTCTTGCACTAGCACTTGTACGCATATTCTTAATTGTCGTTTTTAAAGGAATTCTATTGATAAGAACTTTCAAAAGGGTACTCCTTAGTGACCCTAAATAAGAGAAGAGAAACAAGTCCTTCAAGAACCAGAATGACAGCAATCTCATTTCACTTGTCCATGGAGGCAAAGGCTTGAAAGGGAGGGGCTTTAACAATAGGACGAAGGAGAAACAGGTAATGAAGAAGTAAAGTAGTAGCATTAGAGATTAAGGGCATTTGTATGACCGATCAAACTCAAGTTTGGCATAACTTGTCAGATAAAATAGTGGAAAATCAATGGATGATGAACCAATAGTGAAAAAAAAAAATGGTAATAAAATTATTAAATAAAGAAAGAGAGAGAAGAAAGGAAACGAATTCAGTCTTCTCCTCTCCTTTCTTCTTCCAACAATAACAACGCTCGCCTTTTTTCTAAAAAGAAAACATATATTGATATTAACAAAGTGGGATGTTCTATAAAAGAACACTCCTATTCCTTCATAAAACGGGATTTTATAGAGAAAGACCACCAAACCCACCAGTGAGCCTCCTCTTCAGAAAAAAAAAAGGTTTAAATTATAAAAAAAAAAAAAAAGCTTTCTCCTCCTTATGAACACCCCAAAAAACAAAAACAAAATTATCACTTGATGTCAGTTGTCATATAAACCAATTCAAGAATCCAGAAGTAGTCTTAGAATTCTCAACCCTTTTTTTATGAATGCCAGTGCACCCACAGCCTAAACAGCTGTCAATAAAAAAAAGAAAAAAGGAAATGGGGTTGTATTAGATGAACCAAGAAGGAGAGAGCTGATGAAGGTGGTGGGGTATCGAGATCTGATTTGGGCCTCTGATACATTGACATCCCAAGAAGAATATAAGCCAGAAAAAAAAACAGTAGCAGAAACAAGATAAGAAGGGCCAGCTAGATACAGAGACCCATATCTCTCTGAAAATCTGAAATTTGGTAAGTAAAAACAAAAAAGAAACAAGCTTCTAAGCTTTTTAAAATAAATAAAAAGGTGGGAAATACAGATCTGGGTAGTTGAGATAGAACCTCAATTAGGTGACTCAGCCAACTACCCAGTATCTGTTTAAAAACTGAAAACCAGAAAACACAGCCAATAGAGACAAATTGCAGTAGTAAATAAAAAGAAGAGAGAGAATTTATTGAAGAAGATGATTAATCTGGAATGTGGGGTCACCTTGATCCACCTTAATCCATCTTTTTCTTTCATCAAATTCCATTCCCCCTCCCATTACGACACCTCCCTCTCTCTTCAGTCTTCCCTATACAGCTAAGTATTGGCATTGGATAGAAAGAGGGAGATTATATTACTGTTCATGTGATTGGATGAATGAGTGGTTATAGTTGAATTGATTTCTTTTCTTTGGCGTGGATGTGAAGCGAAATCGTCGCCAAGATCTATCGATCCCCTTTTTTTCTTTTTTTAATGGAAGCGGTTAGTATTAACAGGAATCAGGCTTCCCATTGGTGGTTTAAGAGGTTTCCGGGTCTTGTCACTGTGCGAGCAGGCAGAGCTTCTTATTGGGTATCATCCCTTTTGGTTAGCAACACTGGCATTAAAAATCCAATTTGAATGTTTTGATTTACATGACGGCTGCCTTTTTCTTTTCTTTTTCCAGCCCCGTCGGGATTCATCATCTCATTTATCGCCGGAAATTATCATGCAGACTGAGCAAATTATCTAATTAATCCAAATTTTAATAAATAATGGGTTTTGTAATCTCTCTTCAACTTACTAAATTGAACCTTGATGTTAATATTTATTTAAAAAAAAACTAATAGCAGGTTGACGTCAAGTATGTAATTTTGAGATCTCGTATCTAGAAATTCCAGGGGGTGTACTTTTGAGTGTTTTTATTTTAATAATATATTATATTAATTATTTATTCTTTTTTAAAAAAATATTTGTAACAACGTGTTAAAATAATTTAAAAATATATAAAAAAATTAATAAAAAAACAGGTCACACCACAAATTCAAATAGATTTTTATTTAACATAATATTTTTTGTTGTCCGAAACTAAAAAAAATACTAAACACTAAAAATTTTGTAGAGTACATGAGATATCTCACCATCTATTTAAACAAAGTCTTGTCAACATGAACTTCATTCTTATCTTTAAAAAGTTTACAATCTAGAATATAGTGATTATGGACTGAGTTGCTATTCTTTATCGTAAACCTCTCCAATACCTCTAAAACATATTTTTCTAGCAAATATAAATCTCATGCTACCTTTGCAACACTTCTATACCTAGAAAAAAAACCTTATTCTTTCTAAATTGGACATATCAAACTCCCTTGACAAGAAGTTTTTAAACTTGGTAAACATCAATTCATCATCACCAATAAATATTAGATCATCTACATATAAACTAGTAATGAGAATCTTACCTCTGTTATTTGCTTTAATGAACAAAATATGTTCATTGTAAGACTTTTTGAACCTTTCATTTATAAAATGTGTTTCAATACAACCGAACCAAGTTTGTGTAGCTTATTTTAATCTATAAAGGGTTTTTTTTTAACTTGTGAACATTCTAAGGATTATTCTTCGACTCGTAACCCTTAGAATGCTTCATATACACTTCTTAATCAAATTCTCCTTATACGAAGGAGAATTTGACATCAAGTTAAAAAGGAGTCCATTTCTTTCTGAGTCACTAGAGCCATAATCATCGTTATATCTATTATAGCAATCAATGCAAACATTTATATGTAGATATATCTTAATGTTGTACATGCTTCTTTCCCACCAAACAAACCTTGAACCTGTCCACTTCTCTATTCTCATTGTGTTTGGTCTTATAAACCTATTTCACTCCAATCTTCTTTGAACTTGAGATTAATGAGTTCTTATGTGTTGTTCTTCTCTATAGAGTTTATCTTTATGTCTATAGTTGTACACCGATTTTTAGGTCTAACACTCATACTTAGTTAAGTATTTTTGGGTCTTATACCCATATCATTTAAGTACTTTTAGGCCCAATGCTCATAACTAATTATGCATTTCTAGTGTTGGACGACAATTCTTCTAGCCTTAATAAGGTTTATAAGGGTTTTGCCTTATTTGAAACAAGAACATAAGTTGTTTGCACGCATCTACTAATCTGTTTGGATGTATTCGTTGTGGATTGTTAAGATGGCTCAAGGTGGAAAGTTATGTTGAAAAACTTCAACTTTAATTCATGAATGTGAAAACAATAATGACCAAGTCTAAGGATTTGTTTGGTATTGCAGTTGCTATTATTGTTGAGGTTAAAAAAAAACAATTTCATGAAGAACATTTTTAACTGCGGTTCATAATTGAAATTGAAGTGTTTGGTTAAAATTGTGGTTGAGATTGAGGTTTAATGAAAAACAATTTCGTGTGTTTGGTTACTATGTTTTTAATATTGCTGTCGATTTGTGAAATTACTTTAAATGATATACATGTATACATACATATGTACGTACATACATACAAATTGTCTTTTAAATATTATAGATTTCATAATAATAATAATAATAAAATATATTAATAATTCAAGTAAATTAGACACAAATAATATAGGTTCAATCAAATTAACCAAATTTAAAAAAAAACTAACCCATAATATTTATTTATTATATTACTATCATCATTAATACTATTAATGAATCATGTTAGAGAATTCAAACATTATAAATAATCTTATTCTCCCATTCATTCCTCTATTGTCCAAATTTATGCAATAAATAAATACAATAGAATAATCCTAATCGTTCCATCACTTTTCGGTTAGGAGGTTGATATACAAACAATGAAAAGCTAGTTGCTTTTCCTACACCTTCATTTCATTTATTTTTTTGTGAGACTCGTACAATAATCTTGCGTTTTAAACCTAAACCAAACACCAAGTTGAGAGCTTTTTTTCAAACACGGTTTACACCACAAAAACAAATATCCACTAATATCAATACTGAAATGAAAGAAAATGCCAAGTAACTATATTAAAAATAAAATAAATCAATAAAAGGATGGAAATAAAATAACAATAAAAAATAATGATTATATTGGATAAAAAGTAAATTGAAATAAGATAATGAAGAGCGAAATTGCAAATAAAAACCTTGAAAAGAATAAAAAGTAAAAAATAACGATAAAATTTGATATAAAAATAAAATAAAACTAGACGAAATTAAAAAAAAAATCAACTTAAAATAAATAAATAAAATTGATGCAAATGTAAACCAAGGTTATTGATCCCGTCCCAGGTACCGTTCCGGTTTTGTGTTTGGAACGGAACGTTCCGGTTTCGGTACCGTTCCGGTTTTGTACTGTTCATTTTTATTTAATTATATATATGAAAAAAATAAAATATTAATTTAACAAGTATAATTTAAATTCAAGATAAATGAAATTTAAATTATACAATACAAACATAATCTCAAAATTAGAAACATCTTTAAAATTTCAAAATATTATGAAAGTAAAATGTTCGAAAATAAAAGAAATATAAATCAAACATCTTCTACATCATTAATAAAAGAACCATTTTTTTAATTATATTTAAATTAAAAAAAAAATGAATTTAAATATAATTAAAAGACCCACAAATTTGAGATTTGAAATTTAAAATAATATTTAAAAATTAACCCTCCAAAAAATATTATTATTATTATTATTATTATTATTATTATTATTATTATTATTATTATTATAAATTTATAACCCCCGTAGATTCACCATCTAATTTCCTAAAGAAAGAAAGAAAACAAAATAAAAAATGAGACATGGTCCACAGTCTTCCACGTCACAAGCCTTTGCCATCCTGCAAGCTGTCTTGTCCAACAACCACACATACCCACGTGTACTTAATTTCTGCCCGAAGGCCCCGAACTGTAAAACATCCTCAAACTCAAAATTCGAACTCGTAGAAAGTTAGAAACCTTTTTTTTTCTTCTTCTTCTTCTTCTTCTTCTTATTATTATTATTATTATTATTTATAACTAGTATAAAATAGTAAAATACTCCCCAGTAACATAACCCTAAAATCCTAAGCATATCCCACGCCGCCGCCCACCCTCAGGCCTCATCTCCTCAATACTTTCAATCTGGGTCTTGGTTATGAACTTATGAAAGCGATTTCCTCATCTCCTCATCTCCTCAATACCTCGCCATGGGTCTTGTTTTTTCTACCAAGGCTGCACGCAAATAAACCCCAACAACAGGAGGCGTGAAGAAGCCACACAAATACAAACCAGAGCATCGGCTGTCAAGAAGAGGCGTGTCGTCGATTGAACAGATCCTCTTTTCTTTTTTTTTCTTTTTTTCTGCTGAACCCGGAATGGAACACCTGGTATGGAACCGGGGTGTTTCGGCCGGATTTTCCGGAACTGGCCGGGATTTTGACCGGGACAAAAACGTCGTCATTTTGTCCCGGATTTTGCATTGGAACGGGCCGTTCCGGCCGGAACGGAACGGGATCAATAAATCTGATGTAAACTGACATCACATATGTTTTTTTTTTAAATTATTAATAAATCCAAGATAAAAAAAAAAAAAAAAAAAAAAAAAAGGAGGATGACGGCGACACAACAACTACCATCCCATCAGGTACACGCATGAAACTGCAAAAGAGGATGATGGCGAAACAACACCGTAGTCAAAAACTTTGTTTGACCATAGAGAAACACTACACATGCCGCCCAGAAAACACGGAGGCCTCCCACTCGATGCGAAAACCAATGAAAACTATTATTTTGAATTTTCAAAGACGCCGAACAGCGAGAATTGTACAATCAACTCCTTTCAAATTCACGTTCCCCTTTTTCTTCAGCAAATTTATTGTATTTCTCCTCCTCCTCCTCCTCCTCTCGTCATGTTGTTGTGTTCCCTGCCTGGAGCTGGAGCCAAATCAGTTAATTTACCGGTCTACTGGACCACCATGGCCGGACCATGATTGATGAATGGAGAAGGCGAGTCTCTATCTACTGGACCACCATGGCCGGACCGTGATTGATGAATGGAGAAGGCGAGTCTCTATCCACTGGACCACCATGGTCGGACCGTGATTGACGAATGGAGACGGCGAGTCTCTATCAGTCCGAAGGTGTCTTAGACGGTTGGGTTATGCACTAGTGATGATCATTTCTTTTCTTTTTTCTTCATTCTTTTCCTCTTCGGCTGCAAATCCAGCCCCTTCATATTTTCAAATCAGTCTTTCAACTTGTTTTTCTCGTATTTGATCATTTTATATATATAATAATAATGGTTTTTTAAATTTTAATTCTTTTTTATTTTTTAAATTCAATCTCCTTTCCTTATCTTTTTTTTTTTTCCAGGTTAAATTTATTTTTGATCCGGCACATAATTTCTCACATGCCACCCTTCTAGTTTTATCCTCAACCCCCGCAGGTGCTGTGAGAGAGCATTATGGTGGGCTTATTCCAGTTTGCGACCGCGAAAAGTTAGGCTAGCTGTATGGGCCTTTGAGTCTCTCCAGGGGCCGAATTGATAATATTGGTTGGGCTTTTATTATTCAAACATGTAAACTTTTGCGCAAGGAAAGGTTCAAGTTAAAATTAGAAGAGAAAAGTGGCAGGCCTGCAGAAAATTTTTATCCAAACTTTTCGAATTTAGTAAATTTTAATTGAAGATAAACTACATGAATGCCACTATGCATTATAAATTTTTCCTTGGATGGATTAACATATATATCTTTTCCCCCCCTCTTTATTTTTCTTATTTATGTTTTAAAGTT
Source organism: Salix purpurea (assembly GCA_027405865.1). Lineage (NCBI taxonomy): Eukaryota > Viridiplantae > Streptophyta > Magnoliopsida > Malpighiales > Salicaceae > Salix > Salix purpurea. The sequence continues at coordinate 15,021,735 of JAOWLH010000002.1, read as the reverse complement.
TTTCGTTGATGTTAGATTTGATTTCTATTGTTTTTATTTCTATTTTTCGATGAAGTTTTTCTTTTTATTTCAATTAACATTTTGCGGCAAGCTCTTATATTCATTTAAATAATGGAAAACAATTTCAATTTTGCCTAGAAGTTAACTTTATCCTCCTCTTTTTTTTTTTTTCAATCTACATGGGATTTAATAAATTAACTAAAATATAAATCAGGTGGATGTTTTACTGTGCAATTCTTCACTGTTCACCTAGACATAGTTCATTGTGGATTGCTACATTACAATTACTATTTTGTCTCCAAGACCGAAATTTTTAACCCCCAATACCGGGGATATTTTAGAATTTTTTAGATGATATGGATGGTATTTTTAAATTTGGTGCACTGTAAAACTACAAAAATAACCCCGAAAATGACAAAATATTAGCCCCGACCCCGGGGGTGTTTTCATTTTTTCCAAAAAAAAATACACAGTAAAACTACTAAAATAATCCCTGAAAAGACAAAACACAATACTGTAGCTAGGGGTAGTGTGGTATTTTCAACACCAGTTTTTTTTCGTGATTATCACTGGGTGCAGGGGTGTAGAGGTAATTGACCAATATTTTATTTTATTTTCCTGAAACAAGCTCTTATATTCATTTAAAGAATGGAAAACAATTTCAATTTTGCCTAAAAGTTAACTTTATCCTCTCTCTCTCTTTTTTTTTCAATCTACATGGGATTTAATAAATTAACTAAAATATAAATCATGTGGATATTTTACTGTGCAATTCTTCATTGTTCACCTAGATATAGTTCACTGTGGATTGCTACAGTACAATCACCATTTTTCCTTCAGGATCGAAAATTTTTAACCCCCGGTACCGAGGGTATTTTAGAATTTTTCAAGCGATATGGATTGTATTTTCAAATTTAGTGCACTGTAAAACTACAAAAATAACACTCGAAAATGACAAAATATTAGCTCCGGTCCTGGGGGTGTTTCAATTTTTCCAAAAAATTTACACTAAAACTACTAAAATAACCCCTGAAAAATACAAAACAAAATACTGTAGCTAGGGGTAGTGTGGTATTTTCAACACCAGTTTTTTTTCATGATTATCACTGGATGCAGGGGTGTAGAGGTAATTGACCAAAATTTTATTTTATTTTCCTGAAACATTGCAGCTGCGTCGTTCGAACGAGCCCACAGTGTTTCATGCGAGCGTGCCTTTCAGGAGGAGCGTGCAAGGTCGTTAGGCGGTCGAAACTGCACTTTAGCTGTGTCACCTGGTGCGCCGCCCTGTCCTCTGTGTATTGGTAAGGCGCGTGTCGGTCTCCGGTGTTCGGGGAATCACTAGTGAACAGTTTTGGGTTTTTTCTCCGTTTTCGCTCTCGTGCCGCCGCAACTTACGTCTAAGTCCTTCAAATGTGTAGGTTGTTTATTTTAGTCCCTGAGGTTTTGATTTTATTTTTATTCCTGATTTCTTCAATGAAAAGTTTGATTTTTTTTTCAATTGTGCCCTTCAATTAAAACTGATTATATATGTTGGTTTTCATTTCAGTCCTTATTCTTTTTATTTTTGATTTCTTTTTGATTACTTTAATATTTTTAGTGCGCAAGTTTTAATTTGTTTTTATTTTATCCTCAATTGAAATTGGTCATATATGCTACTTTTCATTTCAGTCCTCATTCTTTTAATTTTTTAACAAAATTACACAACAATTACCTTTAAAAATGCCATTATTTATTTCGGTCCCAAAGTTTTTATTTATTTAAATTTTATCTTGGAATTGGTATTAATTATATATATATATATAAATATATATATATATATATATATTGTTTTAATTTCTTTTAATTGTGTCCTCTAATTGAAATTGGTCATATATGTTACTCTTCATTTCAGTCCTTATTCTTTTAATTTTTTTAATAAAATTACACTACATATTTTTTTTAAATACCTTTATTTTTTTCGTTCCAAAGGTTTTCATTTGTCTCAATTTTATCCTTCAATTGATATATATATATATATATATTAATTTGTTTTAATTGTGTCATCAAATTGAAATTAGTCATATATGCTAAATTTCATTTCGACCCTTATTCTTTTAATTTTTATAACAAAATTACAATGCTTTTTTTTTTAAAAAAAAAAATATGTTTATTTGTTTTGGTGTCGAGTTTTTATTTGTTTCAATTTTATCCTTCAATTGGAATTAATTATATATTTTATTTTTCATTTTGGTCTATTCTTTGAATTTTTTACTTGATTTTAATTCCTTTGGTTTATTTTTGTCATTCTTTGACAATGTTTATTTTTTATCCGTATTTATGCATCTATGCTTTTAGTTTTTGTTTTGAATTATTTTCTTTTTTTATTGGGGTTTTATTTTTAATCGGTTCAATTCTAAAATTTTAATTTATGTTGGTGATCATTTTAAAATTAATATTTCTCCCTTTTCTCTTTGTTTATTTTTTTATGTTTTTTGTTATTTTTAGTTTTTTTTTGGATCAGATGATTTTTATAATTTTATTATTAGCGCAATAATAATGATAATTTTATTTATTATTTTTTTATTTGTTTAGTTGGTTTCAACAAAATAACCAACATAAAATTATCATCATCATTAAAAAAACTAGAAGATTCAGATATCTAAATTATTGAATTTACTATATTAAAATTTGTTCATTTTATAATTCAATTTAAATCAAACACAAAAAAAAATATAAATTGTGAAAACACCTGCAATAATCAAATAACAAAAATAAATAGTTAATTTTTTATCCACAAAAGGATGAAAACATAAATTGAAAATTTATCCCTACGTTACCGTCATTATCATTGTTATGACAGTTAAAATTATTATCAATATTATTGTCCAAACAATTAAAATCATCAAATTACCTCGAAAAATAAAAATAAAAAAGCAAAACATTATATCGATTTAAAATTCATATATTTTAGAGAAAACTTGCACTTGACAGATATTCTGCACAAATTTAATATTTTGACTAAATTTATATTATAATAATATAATTAATATTTTTTATGTTGAAAAAAATATGGTGTCTCTCGCGACGAGATACTGGGCATTGGCTAGTCTGTCTCTATAGTGAAGTCAACACAGTAAGGAGGCTTCTCGAAACATCGGACATGGATGGAGAGACCATGTACAATAGCTTGGAGTATAAGGCCTCGTATAGCAAAAAATAAGAATGGAGGGGCTAAAATGATTAGTTTACAGAACTACAGGGACCACCAAACTTGAGTCTCACTCCTTATTCTGCCCGTATGTATGCTGTAACATCTGTATCTTTTTTTTTCTTGCACACAGCCATGGCCATTTATCCAAGGTGGGGAGAAAAAGGAGGCAAGCTCCGCTTCGAATTCTGGTAACAAGGAGAAAAAGAACACAGCATTGACGTGAAAAGAAGGAAAAAAAAGCTCGCACAAGAAGAAGGGAGATGACAAAATCGAGGCATGACAATGAAACGCATTACAGAGAACGATCCCAAAGCAATCTTTAACCCAAAAAATTCTCTTTTTTTTCCTCTCTTTATATATGTGCCTGTGCTAATGGCTAATGGGGATACTGTTTTCCACCATTTTTAGGGTTTCTTTCCTTCTTTTCAGAAAAAAAAACCTGAAAGTAAATCATCAGACATGGCCATGAATGTCAAACTTAAAGCATGATATGATTGCCCAATTCCCATCCTCCACTTACATTCTCTGAACTCTCCGTTTTCATTCCTTTTTCCTCCTTTTAAAAGAGGAATTATTGAGTGGCCACCCGGCCAGCCCGTCTGCGACTAATCCCTTGCTGGTTCCTTTCTCCTGCATCTCTTTCTTGTTTCACTTACTTTAAGACGTTCTGCATGGCACAGCACTCCAAATAAAAGCTTCGTGTGAACAGTGAAACTGACACGTCATGCTTCTTTATTGACATGAACATTCATATTCGCCCTGATCAGAGATGAAGACAGAAAACATTGCTTGGGTGGAAGACAGTTCATGGATGGAACAAGCAATGAAAAGCTGTTCTTCTTACAGATGCCTTTGTGAATTTACTATGCGTGAAAAAGAGCATTGACCAAGAAGATGATCAGTTCAAATTATTGCGAAAACTAATAGGAGTTTGAGTAATTTATTGAACTATATTACCACTCATATACATGGTTTAAAACATTAATTATATGGAGTTTATATATATATATAAGTATGTTCTTAATATAGTCCATTATTGAGCATGTACCATATATATTTCTTCATTACATTTTAAAAACACTTTTAATTTTTTTTAAAAAAATATTGTTATTTTTTATTTTAAATTAATTTTTTAGTGTTTTTAGATCATTTTTATGTGCTAATATTAAAAATAAAAATAATATTATTTCGATGCAATTCTGAATAAAAAAACACTTTCAAAAACAACCTTAACCACAATCTTCAAGGTATCATCTACATTTGATTAAGGAAGGAATTAGGGATATGAAGGGGAAATTGTTTTGCTTAAAATATTATATAATCTCCTTTTCATTTGTGTTTATTTTTATAAAATATACTATTGGAAAATTGGTTCATGTTAATCATTAATTTTTAAATTTAATTTAATATAATCTTTAAAAAATATTTTCAATTTATAAAAATTTTATGATCAATTATTCATTGCAATCTTAATATCACTCCTAACTTTGTGTTTGTTGCTATCGTTACTATCATCTCCACCACCGCCACTTAATTCCACCAGCATCATTATTAATATTGTATCACCATTACCGCCACTTCTCCCTCACCCTACAACCACTACTATCACCATTACCGCCACTTCTCCCTCACCCTACAACCACTACTATCACCATTACCGCCACTTCTCCCTCACCCTACAACCACTACTATCACCACCATTTTATGTTCAAATAATCTAATATCATCGTATATATTATATGAATACTTACTATGCATCATAAAATATTTCTCATGTGAAATATATCATGAGGCTAGTATATAGAAACTCTAGCTAATTCTTAATTTAATTATAGAAATATCAATATATGAGAAGCCAATATCTTGCTGCATGCAGGTTTGCCAAAAAAAAGGAAATGGAAAGATTTCTTTCTCTTTTTTTGCTGCTGATTTTGAAGTAGCTGAACTTTCAGCTACACGTACACGTAGCTTCTCTTCTGATAACTCTTACTGAGAACGCCCAGAACTTGTGGTACAGGCTAATTAATGGAGATAACCCTACGAAGTTGTTTCTGCTAATCGATCACTTCTGGATGCAGCCTTTTATTGCCACTGAGAGGGACTCCAAAGAGCTTCACAGGACTAGCTGATTCCTCCGTACTTAATGTCAATGGATGCTCACCCAGGACACCATTCTTAGCCCTTTGAATGCTAGAACAGCTGGTTTGATCTTGACATGAAGAACCCAGTTCGATTAGCGTCGGTAGTGCTGTATTACAAGCCTTTTGCTCATAGGGCATTGGTTTTACATGGTTTTGGATGAAGTAGAGAATGCCATTATAGAGGTTCTTCATGTGGGAGAGTTCTGATAAAAGCACGCAGTTTTTCCTTCTCAGTCGCTGATTATCTTCTGAGAGTGCAGTTAGGATGTCGGTGCTTGGTTTTGGAGATTGAAATGGAGGATCGATCCAGCTAAAACCATCTCCTGGCTGGAAAAATTTGGGTGGTTGCTCAGGGTAGTGCTGGTGATGGTTTTGGGATGTTTTTCTCCTGTGGATCTCAGATAACAAGTGCTTCGCTCCTTTTCTGAAGTACTCATTTGCAAACTCCCATCTGTCAGCTACTACCTTCTTGAATCCCTTCAAATTAAGTATTGGCAAGAATAAGAGAATGACAAGAGAGAAAAACTGTCCAGTACAAACATCGAATCAGTTTTAGTAATGTTTATAGTTTATATATGAAGCTTTATTAGTAATTTTAATACTGATTGCCATGTACTAAGAACTATAATACTTTATCTTGGGTAGAATTTTTAAGGTTAATTAGCTGAGATTGATATGCCCTCCAATTTGAATCGGTAATACGTACCTAGATCATAAATTGTGCTTAAGATCTTAAAAGAAGTGAGACATATATAGCAATCATGAACAAAACCCATTTGAGCAAAAGATTTTGAGAGCAGAAGTATAGGTCTAATTAACTGATGAAGTCATCTAAAATGAGAGTAACCCTACTTGGAAAGACCAAGAAGCTCCATGAAAATGCAACCCAAATTAGTCAGCACAGCTTTTTACCTTGCTGCTTATAAACTAGTAGAATCTAGAGAGAGAGAGAGATGCTCACATAGGTATTGAGCTGCCTGACAAAGCTTGAGAAGTTGTTGTGCTTGAAATAATTGGGAAGAAGATCCCTAGCAAACTCAGGAGGTCTCCACACAACAAAGGTGGTTTCATCGTCACCCCAAGACACAATGTGGTCAGTTAGAGGATCATCAACCAGCTGATATGTTTTTGATAAGAAGGGTGCGGGAACTGCGTTTTGAGACTCCACAGTGAACACCATCTCTTCACATCTATCAGCTGTAAAAGCCATCATCGCCAGCCACGAGTTTTGCGCTAGAGGAAGCAGGTGAAATTTATCTGCTGCTAGCACAATTTTTACACTCAATATTCCAATATGTTTAAAGAAGCTCCTGTCTCTCTCTCATCATCATTTCCAAACTTTATGAAACAGAAACATATGGCCATGCCACTAAAATAAAGCCACTCTGTGTCCTCTCTTTCTCTCTCATTGTAGTTTCTAGTTTTAAGAAGCATAAGAGACCAAGACATAAATCATAGTATTGAATCTTTCTAGATATTACTATAATTATAAAGATCCATGTAGTGAGCTCTTAATTAATTAGCTACTGATTGTTCCTTTAATTGGCTGCAGTACTACTAGCTAGTACTGGTGGGGAAGATGCATCATATCCCTTATTAATTATTTGTTGAACTGATCTCAGTGGGGAAGATATATATATATGTGTGTGTGTGTGTGTGTGTGTGTGTGTGTGTGTTATGAACTTTTCTTTGATTAGGGCACACCCAAATGATGGTTTAGAATCACTGTCTTCCCTTCCAAAGACAAATCTATCCCTAGCTATCTGATGTTTACTGTAACCCATGTTGCAGAGAACATAGCTAGAAATTTACTAGTATAAGATGTATAATCATTTATTTTACGAACACGAAAGGTATAGGCTATGGCGTATGCATGAATGCTAGGAGGAACATTCATTCATTTCCTTGTACATTACAGGGCAAGCCCGTACGTACGTGAGTACTAGAGATGCTGTAAGGGAAGTACGTAGTGAATACTCACTGCAGTGGAAGCAATAATTTAGTTTCCCTTTGAAATAAAATTTCTTGTTAAATGAAATGTCGTTTTCTAATTCCCATTTTCCCCCATAACAAAGCTGCTTCCTCTATAAATCTATACGTGACAAAGATCAGAAAGACCCTTTCAGAATTCAAGATTCCTCAGTCTCTCTCTCTCTCTTAATATAAGAAAATATTGAAAGTTTCTTTTCATTTTTGCTTTTTTTTCTCTTTATGCGTTGCTTTTCTTACAACTCCAATTCCAGCGATTATTTAATGCGCCTGGAAAAAGAAATGCAATGGTTCCATCGATCTTCATATATATATATATATATATATATATATATACAAGGCAAACCGCTCTTGCGTGCTTGTAAGGAAATGACCGGTTTGTCTTCCATGCAGTAAACCTTGGAAGACCCAGCATTGGTTCCTTGGAGCTCTTCCAAGGTTCAAGTTTTGGAATTGAATAATGAAGAAGATTCTATACCATATACGACCTTTTCTCCGTATGTTCAGAATTTGCTCACGTCGACATGTTACGCTTTGCATCCCATGAACTTTCTCTATCTCCATGTGACCCACAACCTCATTAATTTGCCCTTTCACATCAGAGAGAGGGAGAGGGAGAGGAAGAGAGAGAGAGCTAGCTAGTTCTTTGTCTCACACTGCAGCTCAAATCTAAATGCGCGCATAACATGTGAGCAATCCTGAAATGGGAAGAAACAATGGGGATTAATCTCTGCAAACGCAGCAAGGTTTTCAGATTCTTGGAAGATATCAGACGATTAATTTAACAGAGTACTGTTCAGTTAATAAATTTCGTATTAAAAGAGGAAAAGAAATATGTGGAAATTCTTGGCTAACCGATAAAGCAGTATGATAGTTCCATGCATGTTGTTAGAGGAAGCATATATATATATATATATATATATATGTCGATATTATGCGTGTCCCATTTTACTCAGGTGCGCAAGATAATTTTAGTGTCATTTTGCGTTTCTATATACCTTTTATTTTCATTATTTAAATCAAAAGCCCCGTAATAATTAAGAGACATCTATTTAGGAAAATCAAAACGATTGTGTTCGGCGAAATGATTTAAAAATGTGTTTATATTGATTTGAGATAAGGGAGGAGGGCAAAAAAAACTAAAAGGAAGGAGCAGCCATATGCAATTCAAGATGGCATTAATCATTATATACTCTGAACGAATTTCAAGAACCAAAAAGTTCCCTACAGAGCAGTGTTATGCAAGTTATGAAAACAAGAAAAACAAAAGATCGAACAAATCATAAATTCATGTTAATGATATCATATTCATGTTCATGACAGAACTCTTGTGATCTTCGTAGTAAATTTTGAGTTCAAATAGAGTATATTTTTTCTAAAAAACTAAGACAGTTGAGATTTTACTCATGAATTGACTCACAGATATACTTTTCAAGCTTTTTTAGCATAATGTATTCATAATCCTTGAAATAAATATAGATTTGAATCTTGGGTTTTCGCATCATTACCTCTCATGCCGCTGTCTCTCACAAAGAGGGATATAGCCCCGGCCGTATACAGAGTGAGTGCTAAACAGTTGTGTATCTCTCTTTAAGGACAAGAGTGGATCCCATGCATCCAAAATTTGAGGTAGCAGCATATTCATCAAGTTTATCTTTGAAGTTTTAAATCATAGTGAAAGTAAGCATGAAGATGCCTGCGAAATCCAATAGAGTAATGAGAAGCAATAATGGCATATTTATGAACCCTTTTGATTTTATTGAAAAAGATAAAGGTGCCAAAGATACTCTTTGCTAACAGGTGGCCCAGGGATGTTTCAGAATGTATTCAGAAAAGGCTTTCAAAAAAATGTTTAATTTTTATTTTAAATTAAAATAATCTGGTATTTTTAAATTATTTTCATGTGTAGATATTAAAAATAATTTTTAAAAATAAAAATAATTATTTTAATACACTTCTAAATAAAAATTACTTTTAAAAAAAAAACAAAAATTAGGAACACCATCTTCTTTTTTCACCATGGGAAAGACAACAACATGGTTCAAGCTCTGTCAGGGCATTAGAAAACTCATTGATTGTGGTGAAAAGGTGACGGGAAAAAGAAGTATCGTATTTCGGTGTGAAATGAAGTTAACTATATCTGAAAAGCATCTGTGTACAGCAATTAATTAAGAATAGTGGCGAATGGAAAGCCAGTAGGTGAAACTTGAAAGTGCTGCGTTTATCAAGTAAAAGATAGGCTACTTTTTTATTTATTTAATCTCATTGTTGTTTCTCGTCGGACATGATGCATGGCAGTCAACATTCGATCTTGTGATGGCCAGAAAAGAATGTTATGAGCTGCTAAACCTGACACCTAGGCATCACATCTTAGATTTTATTACAACGCTCCATCTCTTAGTTGTAGTTCACAACACCATATCGAGATCTAACTTCGATGTGTCAACAAGCTGTTAGTCAACCATAGAGTTACTCGATCAGACAGCACCTCCACTCTGAGTCGGATCCAGCGATCTATCCAAATCGAAGATTTATATTTTCTTTAATTTACAATATTTATATATTAAAGACGATTTTTTCTGTTTGGTTCTGCTGCTGGGTGAATCGGTAAAAGAACTAAAAGATCTCGGTCTTCAACTGTTTATTCTGACTCATTGGTATTGTGGACTGGACTTTTTTCATCCGTGCGTCGCGCGAGTTCGTCCATCTTTTTTTTTTTTTTTGTCTTTTCCGCCCATGAACAGTGTTATGATGGTATTGTCCCTAACAAAACGACAAACAAGGGCGCTGGTCTGAGGGGCTAACCGGTCATTGCGCGTTTTTGGTCCGGTCCGTCTGGCAGGTTTATTGTTTTTTTAATATTTATTTGAAAGGTGCAATCACCGTTTTAACCCTACAAAACGACAAAAAAACGCACAGGGTGAGAGAGGCGATACGGTAATTATCTAATTTTTAATTCTTTTTCGCGCCGGGTTATTGTTAGCGCGTCCCATCACGCGTCGTCCGTTTCCGTCCTCTCGCGTATTTCGGACGGCGTGTGCGCATTCATATGGCGCCCAAAAATGCCCGACCGTCGTCCAAAAATGCGCGTGTAGCCATGTGGTGTCCGGGTACGTGTCAATGGTCGTTTGAATTTCCTCCCTCATTTCTCTCTCCTCCTGCGCAAGCTGACGTCAGCGAAGCAGTGTTTTTGACAAACTTCATTTCGGTCCCTGAACGCCCGAATTTGTTGTTCTGACCCTTATTGCAATCATATAAGTTTTGATTTGTTTCAATTGTGTCATTCGATTCAAAATAATTATAATATACAGTTTCAGTTCGGTCCCTGGGCTTTTAATTTTGCGTTTTGGCCTGAAATCCTTAATATTTTTTGTATCCAAGTTTTGATTTATTTCAATTTTATCCTTCCAAGCAAATTAATCATAAATCCTTAATAATTTTGTTGCCAAAGTTTGATTTCTTCAATTTTATCCTTCCATGCGGATAAATTACATATTTGAGTTTTATTTCGGTCGCACTTCTTTTAATTTCTGATTTCATTTTGGATTATGAAATTTCCATATTATGATTTATTTCAGTTTTGTCCTTTAAATTAGATTTATTACATATATTTTTTTAATTTTATCCCTTATACTTTTAATGTTGTACTTTTAATTCTTATTTTTGTCCGTGTTTATATGTGCATACTCTTGGTTATTGTTTCCAAAAAATTTTTATTCCACTATTATTAAGATTTTTTTCAATGTTTAAATTTTAATTTGTATTGGTGATCATTTCAAAAATAATGTTTATTATTATTTCTTTTTTTTATTCTTCAAGTTCAACAGTTTCTTTAAATATAATAATATTTATTTTCTGTTAATATTGTTAGGTATTGAATTTTCTAATTATTATAGATAAAATATTCAAAATAATAATAATAATTATTTGTAAGTTTTATTTTCTTTTAAATATGTCAGCCTAATTATATATTTTGATATTTATTTAATGTTAGAGCCTTAATATATATATATATATATATATATATATATATATATATATATATATATATATATATATATATATATATATATAGCCTAAGTTTTTTTGAAAAAAAATTAATATCATTGTTCTAAAATACTTTTAATATCATAACATGAAAATAAAAAAAATTATGGAATTTTTTTCTCATCAATTTTATTATTTCCACTGTTATTACGTTTAGTTTTTTAATATTTACATTTTATTTTCTGTTGATGATCATTTCAAAAATAATATTGTCTATTTTTTTTTTCTTTTTTTTATTCTTCAATTCAGATAATATTGTCTATATATATATATATATATATATATATATATATATATATATATATATATATATTATTTTTCAAAAAATGATAATTTACTATTAGTATTCTAAAATATTTTTGATATAATAATATGAGCAATAAATTTTACAACCAGTTTCATACATAGAAAAAAAAAATCTAATAAATTTTATCAAAAAAGTTTTAATAGTAGCAATATTCAATCATTTTTCGATGGAAAAAAACCCGTTTCTAACATATTTGATGAATTATAATTTTACTGATTAAATATTAAAATAAAAAATTACAACACATAAAAAATCAAGCAATTTTCAATACAGATAAAAAAGGCTAGCGCATGACGCGGGCAAATTCGGTCGTTTTTCTTCTAAACTCCAGTGTTCTTGAACGAGTTCTGCACAGCAGCTATATTTATATAGATAGACAACAAATGTACGGCCTCCCTGGTTTTGTGCAACCAGCAACCCTCGTCAATATTCCTTGCACAACATGCCGATTTGCTGCTAAATCGTGGTACAATAGAGTCGGGCCAGGGAGTACAAACTGTACAATAATTCAAATAAAATAAATAAATCCATATGAAGCTCTACCGAACGTGGTGACTGTGTGTGTAGTGGTAGTGGTAGTGCATTTGAATAGAAAGCACTGGATTTGTCGTTTTCAATATAACATGCATGCATCGCCCAAGTTATGCAATACAGAGAGAGGCCTATGATATGTCTGTGAAGGATCCCGACAGGATCGGCCTTGGACACGTGGGCGGCGCCCTTCTCTGTAATAATGTGCTTCACGTGTTCTCCGGTTGCCCCTGCCGGGCTGCCCTCATCTTCTGTCATCGCATGAAGAACAAGGAGCGGCCTTGGATCACATGTGGGCAGTTTCTTACCAGCTTCATGGTTGTGGGGTGGGCCCAAATCTGAACTGAATAGTCACCTAGTTTTTAACTCCATGCTAGCATTTTCCCTATATATATATATTTTGTGATTTTACACTTTGCTTGACATTGATATTTTCTTACAGTTCATGGTGGCAACCCTCTCCTCTTTCGTTTACAGGCGTTTTTCGTTTTTCTAGTTTACTAGTTGCCTAGTTTACAGCAGGTAAGGGTTGCTCTCGTGTTGAAAATTGGAAAGCGTCAAAAAAGCACTGTAAATAATAAAATCCAATGGCGAGAACCCATGAAAGCAAAAACTCGAGGTCATATAATCACGACATAGCCTGCAATTTTCAATTTCAAGTAGTTCTTTTACGCAAAGGGGCAGGCATGAAAATGAAAGCTCTTACTATTTTTCATTGCTCTAAAAGTTCTGCCAGAGTTGTGTAGCTAATGCAGCACCTTGAACAAGTTTAGAGCAATTGCATTGCTAACAGAGACAGACCCACCTGCGGCCTCCAAGAATGATGGGAACAAATGATAAAGTGGTAAATTTTCAAGCGATCCAGGAGTGCCAAAAGCACCATTTGTTCACCAGGAAACCAGTCTTACCCGTGGCTGTTACATCGCATAAATTCCTGTAATTTCATTGCCCGGACAAATGAGGATGTGCTGAGGAGGCAGATGTAATAAATTGAGTAGATAAGGAACCAGAAATGTTATTTTGGAGACTTCTAGACCAAAATCCTCACATCAGTCATAATAGGGAGTAGCTCTTCTTCCCCTATATTTTCTTCCAAACTCCATTTATCATCAGACAACCTTTGTCATCTCCTGACAACAAAACATTCTCGCAATCTGATTCAAGCTGTCAGCTCTCTCTCGTCTTCTTAACACTTGATTTATCTAATAAATAAATATCACAACCAGCTTCTCTCTTCCTACCAGTCCTCTCGACACTAGGGTAGTATGAAAAAGGAATGTCACCACTGCTGCATTGTTTCAGTTCCTAGGATGGCTTCTATTCCGATGAATTAACAGACGTTTCACCATCATCGGCACAGTCAAGAACAGGAAGATGGCCGGAATATCCCGAGGTCACGGGGAAACATGCCAATTGGACATGGATTCCATGATTTTGCCACAGCCCATATGCCTGAACTACCCGCTTCATCATCTGTTATCTTAACAGCTTGAACTCTTTGTTCGGCAAAATTTAACAAACTCTAGTTTCTCGGTAGCCTGAAGAATAGACACATCTTGCTGGATAAGAAGGTCATTCAAACTCGGGAGAGAAGACTTCTCTTGGGTAACATCCGGGTCTGACAAAGCTAAGGAGCTTAGTTTTTTTAGTCTCCCCATCACAGAGGTATCGCCCATCAACTGCATAAGATGAAGCACTGAATCAACAAGCTGCTTATTGCCATTTGAGGACACCAATAGGCAATTGTGGAGGACCTCCATCAGGACTGTGTTTGATAAATTCACTCCTATCGAAGAGGGTTTTCTTTCAGCTGCAGTTTCTTTGCAGTGAAGAGGCTTTAGTCCCTTGAGCTGTCCAACAAGCCATGCAAACAAAGAAAGTCTTTCAATTTGGCCAGTCTCTACTCTGTACTCCCGTGATGTGAGGTGTGTTCCTAGACAAGATTTCAGAAAGGTCAACACAGATAACATGGAATCAAAACTATAGTTAATGGCAGCTATATGCCATGCCACATCAAGTTGGCTTTCATGGTATACCGGGTACTTAGAAGGATAATCAGAAATAGCTCTGAAACAAGGTTTGAAATAGCTCAACAAATATAAAGTTGGGCATGCCTAATTCACTAGCTCATATGAAGAATGATGATAACAAATGTTTGTTCAACAAAGAAAAGTTCACTAGTGGGTTTGAAATGCAAAAACAAAACGCATATTGAAAGTTGACCACCAAATTATTGCTTGCTGAAAGCAGTGGCGATTGGAATTTGATTAGGTTTGGAAATAAATTTTTGTTAGTAAGCCATTTTTTGTTGAAAATCCTTGCTAATAAACAATATATAAGTAGAGCCATTTCTGTACATCTTGTGAGCCAACACCAAATTATAAACCACATGCATGGCAGTGAAACAGAAGGACAAGTTTGTGGTTACCCATTCCATATTTCATGGCTTCTTGAGCGTCAATCATATTTAGAACTTCCTTAAGAAGCACAAGGAGTAATTCTGGTTCCTTCTTTGAGAATTTTGTTATTACAAGCTTCCAATCATCCAAGACAGAACTCATGTCTTGCCAATTATGCAACCTTTTGGAAGCTCCACCAGATTTGAGGAATCTAAAGCCTGGAGCATGAATTCAAACAGCACTGATAGTACTTCTGAGGAGAAGGAAGAATATAGCCGTACAAGATTTTTCAAAGTCTTGGTAATATTCTTCTTAGACCCTGTAGAAAGAAGTACATCAGCAAATACATATAACTAGTGCGTGCAGATATTTGGGTAAATTTTCCATGCATTAGCCATGCCTCCAAATTTCAAAGCATTTCAGTAAGAATTCCTAAAATATTAAAACTATTCTCAAAAGTTTAGCACGAAGTATTTATAAAAAACTATATCCCAGCAAAAACAATATCAAGAATAAAAGAACTGTAAATTTGAACTTTGCCTTTATTAGTTCTTAAAAAATAATTGGAGCATATTATATCACCCCCAGATTTGGATGAGGAGAGCTTGCTGGGCACAAGAGAAAAAACTTATTACAGCCACAAAGCTGTTCATGACAATTGCCACCTACGAAGGCCTGACAGTTAAGAAGATTGAAATCCTAGAGTAGCAGCAAACAAATAAGTGTTGAAAACCATATAATCGAAAAACCACATCCTCGTTGGGATGAGTAAGAACTACAGATGTTTTACATTCAGACCGTGAGGAGAGCATAGCAGTTTCAGTAACAATTCCATAATAAGAACAAATCGTGCTTTTTCCTGCACTGAAAACAAAAATGGGGAATGGCACACCATATCATGACTCATGCCAAGATCTTACTGTTTCAAGACTTAATCTTTCCAAGATAAGGAAAATTAACATGTTCTGGATTTGTGGTGGTGAAAAAAACACAGATCACTGTTCTGGTCAGCATGAAAACCAAACATGCTACATAGACAAAAGATTCCCAAAGAGGATTAAGATGAAAGCTAATATCAGCATTTGTCCTAATTTTAATTTGACAGGACCCCTCATTCACTCACTATGATTTCCCTGTTCTAGCTATCCTCATATTGTTAAGAAGGATTCGCCCTTCTCTATGTTTTGTTCTTAGAATAGAGAGTTTGCAGTTGCATACTGGTAGATCAAATATGGTCAATCAAATAAGAACAAGAAGAAAAAAAGGTGCACAAAAGTTAACAATCTTCCAAAACAACCAAAGTACAAGGAGCTATTGCAGAAGATAAAAAAAAAAAAAAAAAGATAAGAGTCTGTGCAGGAAAATGGAGAAAGAAGTGACACCACTCAAGTAAAGAAAGGCTTCGCTAATAATTTCTTCATTAATAACAGTCACAGAAGTTAGAAAGAGAAAAAACATGAAAAAAAATACTTTTAAGTCTTGATGAAAATCCTGCAATGAGGTCTTCGTTTGAATCTCATTACTTAGACAAGACAAAAATATTATTCTAAGGCTTTGCCACATAAAAAAGGAGAAAATAAACATAGTTTGTTTTGTAAGCAATTTTATTTTCTCCTTTTTAACTATGTTTATTTTCTCCTTTTAAGTCATGGTTTCTTTTTATTTTAACTATGTTTGTTTTTGAGTTCTCTTAAGCTTTTAGGTGAGATGGTTCCTTAACAGGTCCAACAGTTTCCTAAAAAGAAACCATGAAACATTGAAACAGGAGTTTTGGCTTAAAATGCTAGCTGTTAGAGGAAAATCAGAGGGAAAATTACTCTACAAATAACAAAAACTCGTAAAGACAGCACACGTTAACAGCAGAGTCCTGAACAAGTGCAGGAGCAAGAAGATCACAGCGAGAACCCTCTACAAACAGAGCAAGATTAAGAAAAGGAAAAAGAGCTCTCAATTTAGTCCAGCAAAAAAAATCAACATTTCACATTTCAAATTAATGAGATGTTCACTGGACCTGCCACCAAATTTCAAAAGCTTTTGTAGCATGTAAGCAAATATTCAAGAAATTCAATATATCCTCATATGTGGATCGGGAAGAAGGATACAAGTAGGCTGTTGATATGGGATAAATTATGACTGCCAAGAACTTTTGTATTGGCAGTGAGCTAGCTTGGTTAAAGTGTGGAGTTTAGCGGTCAGGGTATACAGATGAGGTTTATGTTTTTAAGGTTCATGAACCAAAGAAGTTGAATCCAAAGAAAATAATCCTAAAACAGTCTGGACTTCTGAATGGCTCCTAACTTGACAGTAAGTGTGTAGATATGAAAAAAATATGCCCGGATCACCGAAGTGAAGTTAAGATTCTTCCTTTGCTTATCAAACTAAATTGTATTGAGCAACCAGGTTCTGCAAAGAAAACACTTACCGTGATGAATGTCAGATCAGCGTGCATGGAATACAAATTGCATAGCTGCCTCAGCAATTGAAACCTGTGTTTTTTTCCGTGTCTTCTCAACAGCACAGTTTACAAGCCTTCCAGAAACAACACCCGGCAATGTGAACCTCCTAATTTTCCTTATTGCAATTTTATATTTGCATGCATATACACAACAAGGCAACATAACCAAATAAAAGCTTTAAGCGTAAGGTCTCCAAAACTCTCTATGGAAGTTACACAAAAACCAGGATTAGATATATATAAATCTACAGATTATATGTTGTTACTTTGACTTGATAAATGATAAGTGTTTTCATATCAAAATATTCCATCATATCTTAAAACGAATAGAGATTTTCCAAACTCAATGTTATACGATTAATGTACATACATCAAAATGCTAACAAATTATTCTCTATGAATATAGGGTTACTTAATTACTACTGTATTAGCAAAACTTGTTTCGAAGATGCTTTAAATTTCTAATCTAGATTTTCCAGAGCTGATTGCTCAAGCATCTATGTAACTATCACTGAGGCATGATTTCTTGATCTATCATCAGTACATAGATAAGAAGCTTTTCCTTACCCAGCCTTCCGGATTTTTACCTCGAGTCCATACAATATAGCAAAAAAACAGCAACGGAAAAGTTATAGTAGATTTCAAATATATGTGCTATTATTACATCAGTGCAAAAGCCAGGCTGGTGAGAGAGGCTTACAAAATCCTAATTGAAAAAAGAAGAAGGAAGAATGTTAGAGCAGCTCACCTCAAGATAGCCATACAATATAGCATTGCAAGCATTTAATCTGAATGTATAGCATCATCAGGTAAGTCCTTTCTTCAATTAGGAAAACGAATATTTTCGGAACGTTTTGTCCATTTAATCTAAAAAAATGGAAATTCATTCCAAAAACACACAATTATAGCATCACAGTCTCGCAGAAGCAGAAGAGCTAGCTTTGCCATAGCTATTCAAGCAATTTGCACAGGCCATGAACGTTTAAAACAGAAGGACCTTGGACATCAGCTCACCAAGACTGGAAACACAGTTACCTATACAAAGGATCCTTCTGTTGAACTTCAATGATCGAAGCTGTGGCATCAATCACAACTGGTAAACACCCTCTGTGACATCAATCATCAGGATTCAGGAACAAGATATTTTGGTTTCTACAAAACGGCTTTGTCGCTGACAGGGGCTCGGGAGGGAAGGGTTTGTGCGTTTCTCTGGGCTGGTAGATGGTATTCAAATTCTAAAACCCTGGGGGCGGGTCGGATCCGATTCCATATGGGTTTGATTTTCTTAAATAATACTAAAATAATAGGCAGGTAGGCAGGTAGGCAGTCTGGCGTGTCCGTCACGAGTTGACGACCATAAAGTCTTACAGTGCGAGTAAGACCGAGAGAGCTCGATCTTTTCAGACTCATTCAATGGCTTATCTTCTCTCTCTCTCCTTATCACTCTCTCTTCTTCTCTTTACTTGTTTTCCTTCAAATTCACAATCCAACCAGGTAATTAACCTACTCCTAATTCCTTCTCTTGAGGTTCATATCTAAGTAAATCTAGTCAACTTGAATTGACTTAAGTCTAAAGATCGCAATCAAACTTCTTTTTTAATCATAATGACTCATCAATCAATAAATAATTTGAAAATTTTGGTTTTTTTCTTTTCAGTTCTGTAAGACTGAAATTGGAATTGGTGAGGTTGGATGTGGAATAATATCATCAACAAAGCTTTTGATCAAGGGAGGAACTGTTGTGAATGCGCACCATGAGGAGTTTGCTGATGTTTACGTAGAGGATGGGATTATTGTTGCTGTCGAGCCTAATCTTAGGGTAATATTATTAATATTAATATATTATTATTATTATCAATTTTTTAGTTTCAATCTTTTTGAGCCGAAGTTGTTTGGGAAATAGTTAGCAGATTTTTTTTATATAAAAAAAATGTTCTTCTTGAACTGTTTACAGGAGTTGTATTATGTTCGTTTGTTTGCTGAGCTAGCTGAATCAAGTATGATACTGTATTATAATTTGATTTATTAAGAAAGAAAGAAAGAAAGAAAATATTCTCAGTAGAAATTCTCAAAATGATTTCTTTTGAAGTTCTGTTTCAAATTCTATGATGAAGTGCCCTTGAAATGGTAGGAGATGCTTTCTCAGATTGAATGACTTTCATACAGTTCTGATGTTATATACAACAACAATTTCAAACTTGATGGTTTGATAGCTAAGACCATAGAGAGGAGAAGAAAAGTACGATGTTGATTTGATATCCTTAATTGTATCATTCAGGCAGAACTTCTGTGTTTTAATAAACAGAAAAAATAGACCGAAGACAGTTTGTTTTAGTTTCAGATACCTTCACGAGGGAATTGGCAGTGACCTTTTGTAGATGCAAAGTGGAACAAGGTATTTTAATGCCATATTTTAAATGGATTTCAGCGCATCTGACTGGAAGTTCATATGGTGATGAAGTTTGGTCATTAGGGGTTTAAATTCCTTGTGATCACATAATAATGATACCTGAAATCTAGCATTGGAAATTTTGGATTCTCTATATCTAGATACAAAATTTGACAGATTCTTACATGAGAAATCCAGGGAGACCTATCATTTAGACAAGCTGGATGTATTTCCTCCAAATGTTTCGGGCTCGGTAGAACATTTTTGTTGCTGATACAATGTGAACCTACCAAACTTGCTAAATAAGTACATAAAGTGCAGATTTCTTGGATATTATGATATATACTTCTAGCAGCTCAAGATTCATGGCTGCTTATGCCTTCCTGATAACTTTCTCCCTTTTATATCTACTTTATTCAGAATGTGATATACACCTGTTACCCTCTTGTGGCGCTAGGTTATCTGGTTTCTTTAACTCCTTGTTTTGGCTTTTAATGTCCGCCCTTTACTTTATGGTGTCTTGCATTATTAGTTTTCAATTGTTTGGTTCCTATTGGCAGGTTGGTGATGATGTCAAAGTAATTGATGCTACTGGAAAGTATGTCATGCCAGGTTAGTTGTGGTATTATTCCTTCATGATAGATCGGTGTTGATGTAGGATTTTTTTTTTCTTGGAGGGGGGGGGGGGGCTTCTTTTGTATGCTTCCTGGATCCTAGACACTAGGGTTTCCTTGAATCTCTTTCCTTTCTTAGGCTAATCTTATCATAAAAAATATGATAGGTTCTATATTTATATCTTGTCTACTTCTCTTTCATGCATTCATTGTTGCAGTTGAAACAGGGGTTTGGAATTTTAATGAGTCAGACACTCTAATCACTCTCTATTGCACCCTATAATAAACCTGATACATCTGTAAAATGCAGGAATTGCTATACTAGAAAGGATCTTAGATGTTTTCTACCCCGCACTTCATAATTTTTTTTCTTTTGTAATGGGAAATGATGTAGAGAGTCTAGCGTTTAGTCCAACCATTTCTATGATATGCATGCTTGTTATGATCTTATTTTGAATTATTTCCTCTATGTTAGAAGTAATTTGAGTGCATAATGACAATCTAGTTTGTTGTTAATTCCAAAACTGGGTTTAAACACTTAATGCAAATCATTCCATTTTATGAATTCATCTTCTCCTTGTAACGTCAACAGGTGGAATTGATCCTCACACGCACCTTGCTATGGAGGCCTTGAACACCGAAACTGTTGATGACTTTTTCAGTGGTCAGGCAGCAGCTTTAGCAGGTGGAACCACAATGCATATTGACTTTGTTATACCAGTAAATGGTAGTTTAACAGCAGGTTTAGAAGTATATGAGGAAAAGGCAAAGAATTCATGCATGGATTATGGTTTTCATATGGTAATCACTAAATTTGATGACATTGTTTCAAGGGATATGGAAATTATGGTGAAAGAAAGAGGTTAGTATCTTGTTCAAGGTCATATATGGATCCCAGTATTTTTTTTTTTGTTTTCAATTTATATCAGTGAAACTAGTAAACAACTTCTTCTGGCTATTTTATTGTTTTATTTAGAATCTATGTGCATCTAAAACTTGCAGGTATCAACTCTTTTAAGTTTTTTCTAGCATACAAGGGGGTGCTTATGGTCAATGATGAGCTTTTATTAGAAGGATTGAAGAGGTGCAAGTCCCTTGGTGCATTAGCCATGGTCCATGCAGAGAATGGAGATGCTGTATTTGAAGGACAGAAAAGAATGATACAGCTTGGTATTACTGGTCCTGAGGGACATGCGCTTTCAAGGCCCCCACGGGTATTCCTTCAGATACATTTTCCACCTGTAATGTGTGCAAGCCAACAAAAAAATTCTGTAGTTGAGTGATGATCTACGTGCTTCACTCTAGAGTTTGTAGACCCATTGATGTCATTAATTTTATTATCACAGAATTGTACAATCATGTTTCTGCTGCATAAATGGTCCAAATGAATTCTTAAGCTAAGGAGATTTGCCTAGTTCAGGAATTTACTTTCGTTTCTGCTGATCTCTAATAGATACCCTTCTTGTTAAGTAGATATGTTTTTTTTTTTCTGTGGTTTTCCGTTTCCTTAAAGATATTGAAGTAGATATACCTTCCTTTTATAATTTAGCAGTTAGTTTGATTCGCATGCAGCTGGAAGGAGAGGCAACTGCTCGAGCAATTCGTTTAGCTGGTTTTGTGAACACGCCGCTCTATGTGGTTCATGTTATGAGCATTGATGCCATGGAAGAAATAGCCAGAGCTCGCAAATCAGGTTTAAATTTTTTAATATCTTCGTTTCTTTTTTGTTGAGGAAGTTTTACATTACTGCAGTAGTTAATAATAATTAATACCATTGCGAATGGAATATGAAAAATATGTAAAAGAAAGTGTTGCTTACAGGAGAATTCTTAGTCATGAGTTCATAAGAGAATGGATACTGTCTGTAACAGAGAGAAACAGTTAAATTCGTTGGCATCATCCCATATATTTTGTGTATTTTCTTATATGTTTTCTCTTAAATTAACGTTACTTAGATAGAAGATTCAGTAACATGCTCACATCCATGTAAGATAATAGATCTTATCTGAAACAAGTTCATTGAAAATTTGGCTGGAAAGAGTAGCAGACTATAGAGAATAGATATACTTCTGGAATACAAGCTGGATAAGTCATGTTTATTAAGTATGTGTAATACAAAAGACGAAAGTGTCCATTTTGATCAAATCTAATTTTTTACTTTTACCATGTGATCTCCAAAACCTACAATGGTGGTAAATCTTTCCAAGATTATTGGTTAAGTAGTACCATATATGAATATGGGAACAAGGATGATGTCCCATTTAAAGCATTTATAGTTACCACCAGACTCCTCTGTGTGCTTCTCGCAGTAGTGCCAGGCTCTATTGCAAGTAACTGTGATGGCTGCTTGTTCCCACATGCAATTGATTTCCAACCATAATCAACCACTTTCTTTCTCAACTATAATCAAAATCCTAGTAACTTCTTCTTATGTGTGTCCTGGATTTCTGCATGATTTTGTGCCTAACTTGCACCAGATTATTTCCCTAAGTGCGTTGCTTTATTTTCATCCCTGTTGCCATCTCTTACTTTTATAAAGGCACCTCGAAACCTTTCATTTGGAACTCTAAACAGGGTTGTAAAATGTTCTTCTACCACCAGATTCTATTCAAGACATATAGGTATCTAACTTATTCGTTTATGACTTCCTGTTTCTATATTGCTTTTTTTTTCCTAACCTTGAAAGCCTGATCACTTTCTTTGAACTGCAGGACAGAGAGTTATTGGTGAGCCAGTGGTTTCTGGACTGGTCCTTGATGATTCAAGACTTTGGGATTCTGACTTCACCACTGCATCAAAGTAAGAGCCAACACTCTTTTCATTATTATCATTATCATTGTTATTGTTGAAAGGAGGAGAGGGAGGGGCACACATTTGGTCAACTGATTATATATTGCCAAGCATTAATATATTCTCATGTTCAGGTATGTCATGAGTCCCCCTATAAGAGCATCTGGGCATGGCAAGGCCCTGCAAGGTGCCCTTTCAAATGGAGTTCTGCAGGTTAATCTCTTGCCATTATAAAGATGTTGCTGGACTAACTGTTGATAAGTTATAGATGCTGGAGATCATCTAATTCTGATAAAGTGAACTTCGGTGACAAATTAATTTTGTCTTCTGTAAAAGCAGGACTCGAGGTCTCTTAACATCTGTAATGGTGATTATAAGTTTCAGAAACAATAAATAGATCCAGATTCACAGATATTTTGAATCGCCCAAGACTTATCAATCTACTTGCTCATTTAAGAATAATCACATAATCTTTTTCTCATGTTACTCTTTACAATTTGCAGCTGGTAGGAACTGATCATTGTGTATTTAATTCCACACAAAAAGCCTTTGGGATTGATGATTTCCGTAAAATTCCTAATGGTGTCAATGGTAATAAAAATTGATCCATTGTTATTTCTGAAGTTATTTATTTGCCTCTTCTTAATACACTGACTAATTTTAAACCATTTTTCTTCCTGCTACATATGGCAAATGGAAATGTAGGTATCGAGGAGAGGATGCATTTGGTTTGGGATACGATGGTGGTAAGCATTTGCGACTCTTTGCTTAATAAATTTCTGCCCTCATTTGATTCTCAACTAAATGCTGGGCTTCTTTCAGGAATCTGGCCAAATTTCTGTCACTGATTATGTACGGGTCACAAGCACTGAATGGTATGTTTTGACTGTAATTCTCTTTTTGTTTAGTATCTATCTGTGAATCCTGTCATTCAGTGTCAGGGATAGGAAAGATAAAGTATAGGCCAAATGCTCGATTTGATGAATCACACTATTTAGCTTCATGGAGTGTGTAAAATCATTTTGATCCCTATAAATTTTCCAGTGCCAAGATCTTCAACATTTACCCAAGAAAAGGAGCAATTGTTGCTGGATCCGATGCTGATATAATTATACTCAACCCACACTCAAGCTTCGAAATAAATGCAAGGTCTCACCACTCTAGAACAGATACAAATGTTTATGAAGGAAGAAGAGGGAAGGTAACTTTTTTCACTATAATTTAGTGCTCTTTTGTTTCGTTAATACTCTACTTATTAAGCATTTTAGGAGAAATAGACCCATGCTGCAACCGTTGAGTTGTGACCCAGGATCGCTTGATTTATCATCATCCAGATTCATTCATCCCTAAAAGCCATGCTCACACTTGTCGTTGCATGTTAATTATGATATGATACTCTTTTTTTCTTTGTTAAATAATTGCCAGTAAAAATCTTCTCTTTATGGGCTGAGAAAAGGAGATTAGAAATGAGACAAATATCCCGGCACAAATCCATGAATTGCTTATCACACAAAGTGAGTATGCAACTGCTAGTTCGCTGCATTAAATTTTTAAGGTTTCCTGGTATGGATGTACTTCTGTGTTGCATTTCTGTAATCTTTCACAAGCATTGTGGTAATTGGCTTTTCTATGGCATGTAAAATGTTGTCAAACAACGATTGGACCCGTGAATCAGAAACCCATATGGGATTATGAATCATATCAAGTCATGAAAATTAAGATTTATAACAAATGGAAAATACATGACAGAAGATAATAACGTGCTACATGTTTCTAATGTTTCTAAAATAAAGAATGCATATAATTGATGGAACGAATGTGCATCAATCCATAGAAATTTAGTAGTTTTACGAAGTTCAAGACATTGTTCATCGGTACTCCATCATCCTAGTGACTTAATAATTAATAATCTATCTAATGGCATTTTCTAACCTGTCAAAACTCGATAAAAAGCAGTGAGCCTCCACAATATATTGTTTTCACCGTTGTCATTTTTGTTTCTCACTCCTCTTTCACCCCCACCCCTCTTCCTCTGTGTAAAATTTAATTTATAATTGGCTTCAAATCGAAAGTTATACCAAACAAAAGGGTTTACATGTTGCTGTCATTTATGATCTCTGGACTTGTTGCTTTCTTACCCTTTCCATCTCCTCAAAATTATGCATTTTTCTTATACCTATTTTGCTATTTGAGGTGAGCTGTAGATTTGGTGAATTGTACTAAATCAAATTAAATCGTGACTGGATTGCATGTGAATCAAGTCAGATCATAAGATCCAAATCATGTAAGATTTGAAGAATCATTAAGTTCAATTGTGCCAAGTTTGGATTCTGCAACTATTTCGTTTTTCTCTTATCTGTCACCTTTCTTTCATTGTGTGTGTGTACTGTAGTGCACTTTCTCACTCTCCATCATCATGTGTATATATATTCATATTCATGTTTTAACCTAAACCTTGTCACTCCACGTTGGGTTTTGAAAGTTTATAAAAAAAATCGTACTCCTCAGGGAAAGGTTGAGGTGACAATTGCTGGAGGACGAGTTGTTTGGGAAAATAATGAACTGAAGGTTGTTCCTGGCTCTGGCAAGTACATAAAAATGGCCCCTTTCAGTTATCTTTTCAGTGGAATTGACAGGGCTGATGCTTCCTACCTATCTTCCCTGAATGCTCCGGTAAACCGATTTAAATCCACAACCTAAAGTGGCAGGTACTACTACAAGGATTCTTCCTCTCTGTTCATGATGCATATGGGGAACTACACACAATACCAAATTTTGTACAGAACAGAATCTATCTTGAATTCTAATCTATCCTCCAATAAACTAGGTGTTGTGCTCTCCAAAACAATGGTTACATTTCTTTGATAAATAAACTGGACTATCCCATCTTCTGAAATGTTCATGAATGTCCATCAGAATATGTCATTATCACTGCTCTCAATGTAGCTGTAATCTGCTGATATTCTAATGTTCTTTTTTATATAAACAATATGTGCAAGCCAGAAAGCCTACATAGTAACATAGGCATACAGCAAAAGGTGTGAGTTATATGATATGGATGTGTGTAGAAGTAAGGGAGAAATCCCAAGTGAAAGAATTATTCAGAGAAGGAAAAAATGGAGGTGCGAGATGGTAGAGCTCAGCAATATACAGAGCCAAGAAAAGCTAGTGGCTAGAGAGCTGTGGCGGTGATCACAAAAAAAATAAAATGGGGTTGTTGTTGAAGAAAAGCATTTTGAAAAGATCGCAATGAAATGTGATTAACTAACCATTGTGAAAAGAGTGGCTAAAACCAAATTACAAGAAAGATCTTCGCAAGGAGAGAAAATGGAAGATCCAAAACATTGTGGTGGAAATATAGCTATCCAGAAATAAAAACAGGAGATAATGAAGGAGTGCTGTCAATGGCAAAATGATATTTTTAAATTTCAAGATTTTCAAAACTGAAAAGGGGGTGCTGGAATTAATTTTGAAGTCTAAATTTAATGTGTTCATTTAATTATTTCAAGTTCATGTCAATCTCTTAATGATATATTTGTCTTTTGAGTCTCCAAAATTGTCTTTACACAAGTGAAAATACATGAATTGAAAGGATTGTAATCCAAGTCTCGTTCATATCATATTACGTTTTGAATATATGAATGTGCTACAGATTTACAAACTACAAATTAATATTTTAATGCTTGAAAATTACAGGAGAGTTGATGAACCGTGGGTTATTAGGAAATCAAGGCCTAATGCAACAGTTAATGTAGGTCAAGAACTTCTTTCGCTTCTGCACAGCAGTACACATGGAGAAGAATTAGAAAGCAGAATGTAGCTGTTTGTTGATATTTTCGTTGACAAAAATGTATCAAATGGGGAAGTGCAGGGTTTAATCAAGCAGGCAAAATAATCCCTTTGTTAAACCACAGCAGACTCACCATGACAGAGTCTTCTTGTTGGCGAGCAACAGCAGCAGCAGAAAGCAATTCCCTTTCATTTCCAAGGCTGGCGTGCCTGACGTCAGACTTGCGTTGCCTCCTGTTAGCACGAGCTTGAGTGAACACCATGGAATAGTCAGTCGGAACTGTGTTCTTGGAGTTCCACCCTCCAAATTCAGGAACAGAGAGCCCTCCATTTTTCTGCAACAAATGAAGTCGAAGCAATCAATATCTTGTCCCAGAAGCTTGCACAGTTTGCGTAGAATTTAACTAGAAATACTTGTAATCGTTACATCTATCTCCAACGCTAAAAACAATACAAGAATTCTTGATGGAAAATACCAACATCAGAATCAAAACACGAAGGAAATTCGAAAGCAGATTGTCTCCTCGAGCTTTTGAAGCCGTGAACTTACCCTCCTCCTTTCCATGATGAAGGGGTGGGAGTGATGTTGTGAATGGGGCTATCAGGATGTATACAGCACAAGTCTATTTTAAGTGAAATTTAGGGTTGGTGCCCTATTTTACTGCTGGATGGAAAGAATCAATGACGGGGCCAACCTTTTTCCTGCCACAAGAATGGCATCTTGCAAAGATTAGATAGACAATGGCAGCTGAAAACTCGAAGTGGAAGAAACAAGTGCCAGATTTAGAATGTGGTTAATATACTGCTGAAGAATCAGCAGTGATTATGATGAACACAGCCTTTACTGTTTACTTTTTAGTGAATGGTTATCCTCGACCAGCGGCCAACTACCAAGAACTGGATGTGGGGATGAGAGACAGGCCGTTATTTTAGTTGGAAGGACAAATCATTCGTAAACCGTGGGACATGTTTTTATTTTGGAAAGTTCTGATTCGATTAAGATTAGAATCACAATTGTTGACTCTGTAGTTCGGCTGGTCTGGGACAGGTTAGGATTGAATCCACTAAGAGGGTAGGGAGAGGGACAGTCCAAGCCTGGGTTCTTTGGGGCCTAAAGTGTAACATTTCTATTTTGGAGGGATCGTTTTAACACGACTGTTCCAAAAACTTGTATAAAACCCCTAAATCCCACAATTCATCCCTAGCTACTGTAATGCTATTAGTGGCCAAAAAAATTAAATAAAAAATGGTATTTTATTAATAATTCTTATGATTTAATTTTGACTAAGTTAAATTTGTATTTTATGAATTCTTTCATTATTTTATTTAAATTCAAAATTTAACTACTATGAATTTATGAGAGAGAGAAAAGAACGCGGATTTTTATCGATACTCTTGATACCGAACGACAGCTCGTTCGTGGCTTCATAACACCCGTGGTAAGAAGCCGACACCATAATCTCCCCTTCATTCTTTACGAGTCCACTTCTCACGCACAGATTACAAAGGAAACCCCAAAACCTTGCCCTCACTTTCTCTGCAACTAAACAATACCACACTGATGGCGCAAACAATCAGCCTCCGCAAAGGCAACACCCGTCTTCCACCTGAGGTCAACCGCGTCCTCTACGTCCGTAATCTTCCATTCAACATATCCAGCGAAGAGATGTACGATATATTTGGCAAATATGGGGCGATTCGTCAAATCCGAATTGGAACAAACAAGGACACTAGAGGCACTGCTTTTGTGGTTTATGAAGATATATACGATGCCAAAACGGCAGTGGATCACTTGTCAGGGTTCAATGTGGCGAATCGGTATTTGATTGTGCTGTATTATCAGCCAGCGAAGATGAATAAGAAGTTTGATCAGAAGAAGAAAGAAGAAGAGATTGCTAGGATGCAGGAGAAATATGGTGTTTCTACTAAAGATAAGTAGACTCTTGTTAATTTGCTTAGTATAAGAAACTGGAAACTCTTTTTGTTGTTTTGGAACTGCTAGGGTTTGTTATCAATGCTATTGAATCATTTCACTGCTTTATTTCTGCAATCTATATATCCATGTATGTGTTCGTGTGTCGTTTCCAGGTTTAATTGACTGTTGTGTTGCTTAATTTTGTGGAGGTGGTGATCTTTGCTTGATGGTTTTTAGGACTGTAAGTGTGTTTCTAATTATGACTGGATAAATAAAAAATTATCAGATTTTAATTTGCTGTGATTTTGCAAGTGGATTTATGTTGTGATTTTGGTTTTGTGAGGTATGGAGAGTTGAAATGGACTTGCTTTAGCTTCACCTTTTGTTTTGTGAATAATTAGGGCTACAGTAGGTTATTAATTAGTTGAAGTTTGTGATCTTTGTATGAGGAAGGATGCATGCCCAATTAATTGAAAAAAACATCTTTTCGTCTGATTTCGTAAAGTATGCAGGGGATTTTGTATTCCTGTTGTTGTAGAACCTTGGTGATAGGAATATTTACCGATACGGTGATAGTTTATCTTGCCCCATTCGTCATCTAGGTGTACTCTTGATGATACTTGGATAGGTGATCCGTTCATATCGAAGTACTTAGATGTGTCGATGTCGATCCGGTTTTAGTGATTTCATCCTTTTGTGTGTAAATAACCTGCTATCTACCTTAGCTAACAACAAATAAAAGGGCATAGGGTAGAAGGAGCATTTTACTAGGAGTGGTAAAGAGAACAAGAAAAGGGAGGATGGCGAAAACTGAAAGGTTCTTCCTGGGTTCCATATTTTCTTGTGTGAATGTGTATAAACAACAAGCAGCTGGCAGAGATAGTGATAATATGGATGCTGCTTGTGATAGTGTAGGACGTGTTTCCCAGTATAGATTAGGGGTACTTTTGCCAGGATTTCTAAATTTCCTGATCAATTTGCTCTCTTCTTTTTTGTAAATGAGTATATTTAACATTTGCACGAACATAAAGCTAAAATCTATCATTGTCGAAAATGTATGTTAATGATTTCATAACAATATAATTTTTTTATTATCATTCAATCATCATCTCTTCATCATTAAATCTATTTTTTCATAAAACAGGATCAATTATTACTTCACTATATTATGTATATTTTAAATATTATATATTTTTAATAATATTTTTCATATGTTAATAAACTCACTCCTTCCTTCGGAAAAAAAATCATATACTTTTTAACATAAATCACTCTTTGAATAATTAATTTAATTTTATTCATAAAAATTATTTACATTTGAACTGTATAGAATAATTTATTCTCCTTCTCTCTTGTTTATATTTCTCATGTTGCTCTAACAAGTTTTGCTTTTATATTTATTAATTTTCATATTTAATGATGAAAATTAAGGATCCAAATCTGATGGTAGGAAAGGTTGAGATTATGAAAGAATATTTTCGATTAAAAAAATGACTTGGTTTTGTCTTGTTTCTTTTTCCTTCCATAGAAAATTTGCTAAAAGACAGGCAAAATCAAACGCTTTTTTTGTCGCGAGTATTCTTTATTATTATTATTATTATTATTATAGAACATTCCCTTAAAAACATATATAGAATAACAGCCTCGAATATATATTAATATCACTGGTAAGGGTACCATCTCCACCATCAAAGAGCATGTGAATTTTTTCTTTTTTACTAACGTGGTTGTTGGATTTTGAAATTAACAGATATATAAGTTTTCAGTGATAATTATACTAGCAACTATATGGCTTGAATATGAGATTACAAGAGCATCCTCTTAATTGGGACAAGGATGTGAAATTTGTTGGAAATAATTAAGGGTTCTTTCACATTTGTGCGAGAAAAATATATTTTTACCGAGAAAATCTTTTTATTTATATTGAAGAAAAATAAAAAGTTTAATTTAAAAATTATTAAAACTAAATTAATTTGTCGGATAATAATATCTGTCTAATCAATCACTTTTTTATTTACCAATAACTTTCAACTCTTCGATTCTCAATTCCAATTTCAACGTAAAAAGTATGGTTGAATTCATATATCTCATTTTACTGTCTTAATGGTTCATTTGAAGTGTGTTTTAAAATGAAAAAAAAAAATCAAATATGATGCATATGTTTTAGATAAACAAAAGATAATTCCAAGAAAAAAACATAAATAAAATCTAGAGATATTTCTGTAAAAATAAGTTGAAATTTTGATTTTTTATAATAAAAAAAAATCAAAAGTCCAATAAAAAGAAATGTAAATATTAAAAAAACATTTAGTTTTAAGAAGTGAAACATCAAATCAAACTTCGAAACTTAGTTTTAAATTTTGTTTTAGCCGGAGAAGAGAGGGACGGTCGTTGAATTCCGGCATAGAAAAAAAGAGTTGTTGTTGAGGATATAATCAAATATTATTTACTATGAAAATATTATTTGTCAAATATTTATCATTGATATTTTATTCTATTAATTCTCAAACCATATCAAAAAATGATAAGTCCAAATGAAAAACATAAAAACGATATTAATGATTTAATTCATATCAAATGAAATAGAAATAATAATTCCATTCATGTTTTATTATATAATATGTATAGAGCAATATAAAATAGTAAAACATATATGTATGTAGGTTCATTTTTTATTAAAAAAAAAAGGGTGTCAAACCTATTAAAATTAAAAATTAAATTCAAACACGCTGCTCGAATCTGAATCTTGTTGGGCTTAGGATACGGGCCTGAACCAAGAAAGTGTTAGGATGCATGCCGAACAACTTTCGGGCAACACTCCCAGCCAGGTGATGGGTGTGCGCCTAGCATCTCTAGTGTTGGACACGCACGCTACAGGAGAAATTTCATCAGCTCCTCCTCCGCTGAAAACCTGTTAGCACTTAGCACTGCCTGTCCTCTTCGCTGCATATCCAGCACGACCACCAGCGCCACAAAAGCCATGCAAGCCCTTCATCTTATATTTGAATTCGAATAGAAACCCAATGGAAAAGTTTTAGGTTCGCTCTGCTCTTCTAAATCAACATCTTTCTTAACAATATCTTTCCTTTTCTGTCCATTTATCTTTGCTATTAGCTATCCTTTTAATTTGTTCCGTTTGCTCTTTTTCCCTTTTTAATGTTCTTCCTGTTTATAAGGATGCTTGAATTACCGTAACAATTGCTTTATGAGTGTTTTGCGTATATGCACGGAAGATGTTTGATATTTTACCAGCTGCCATCTCTCTTTATCTCCAATCAGAACCCAACCATCCCGTTTGGGTTGATATTTGTGTTACAATTCCACCTCTGATTTGACTCCCATTTTCTCCCTTGGCCTTTTCATTTAATTTGTGATGACTGCTTTGTGGAACAAGTTCTTGCATATCTTCTGCTGAATTAACACGGGGTTGAATTTAAGGATGTGCACAGGCTCTGTGATGGCCAAGTCAAGCACTCTCCATAATTCTTTTGTGCTGGTTCTCTCTGGAAGGTACTTGAAATATCAGCTTGTCATTTGTAAACATGAGGCTTTCTTCATATGTTCTTATAGAAGTTGATCGTTACATGCTCTGTTTGATTTTATAGGTTAGTGCTTAGGCCTTCAATGATGAAGATCCTCCAAGGACGTTGGACTCTTGGTAGCATTCTGTTTACTACAAAGGAGAAAGTAGAGGAGAGGGCTCAATTAAAAAATTTTAAAAATCTTTGTTGACTAATTTTTCGCGGGCTCAAGTGTATAAAGTGTTGTAAGCATTACAAATAGTGAAGTATAATTTTTGAAACTTGGAAAGGGTTACCAAATTTCCAAAAAAACAGAAACACAGAGAAAGAGGAATAAATTACCAAATTCTTCCCAGCT
Organism: Salix purpurea; assembly: GCA_027405865.1. Lineage (NCBI taxonomy): Eukaryota > Viridiplantae > Streptophyta > Magnoliopsida > Malpighiales > Salicaceae > Salix > Salix purpurea. The sequence goes on along the minus strand of JAOWLH010000002.1, from coordinate 14,989,300 downwards.
CACTATATGTTATACCCTCTCTCAGTCATCAAACCCGACCTACCCAAGATGATCCACAGTTCAGTCATTCGCCACAAAAAAGCTTAAAAGTAATCGCATTCAATCCCGGCGGCAATAAGAAGCCCGATTTCAAACAGATTGCAATGAGAAATTTTGTAATTGTGGTAGCGAGATCATTCTCTCTATCAAGCAGCCTCTTATTACATCTTCACAAAGTTCAGTTTTCTCCTCGAAAGGTAACATTGACTTCCTATTTCATTACTGTTATTATTCTTGTTGGTGGCCTTTTTTTTTAATAAATTTCTTTTTCTGGTGTTTGGCACCTGATAAAACTGGGATTTTTTAGTCATGTGAGGTCAATGGTGACCGATTCACCTCCACTCTAAATGAGTTCTCACTTTTCTTTTTCAAAATAAAGCTGAAATAACATGAAATTAGTTTTGTAGTTAAAATTTTGCTTTTCTGACATGGTTTAATTGCATGTGGTTTGCAAATTAGATTTTGGAGGGTTTCTTTTTCTTTCTTTTTATATTTTTGGTTTAGTTTTTTCTAGTAAAATTGTAGTTGGTATTGATTTATCTCTAATACAGAATTGTATCATATCCATCCCTGTTGGTTCTCATTGGATTTCGCCCCACTTAGCTCCTATAAGTGAAGTCATTGATCACTGCAAACGACTCACAACACGGGTGTCTTTTGATGAAGGGGAGGTCAAAGATGATAACTTGAGTCAAATGCTTAATGCTGTTGAAAATGCCCCAGAATCTGCCACCAGTAAAATCGGAACTGCTTATCTCCATAACTTATGTAAAGCTGGAAACCTTTTCACTGCAGTTAGACTGCTGCAATTATTATGTGATAAAAACATTTTCCTTGGTCCTAGTGCTTATAATATCATTTTGGTGGCAGCTAGTGAAAAAAATGATATTGCGATCTTGTCCCAGGTTTTTAAGGATTTGATTGTGTCTTGCCAGTCTTTGCCTTCAACATCGTATCTGAAACTTGCCAGGGGTTTTGTGAAGACAGATGATGATGTCCAGCTACTGAGACTTGTCAAGGAAGTTTCTGAAATGACACTCCCGAGTAACTTGATGGTTGTGAATAGAATTATCTTTGCCTTTGCTGAATGTGGGCAGTTTGACAAAGCCCTTCTGATATTTGAGCAGATGAAGAATCTGAAATGTAAGCCGGATTTGGTCACATATAATACTGTTTTGGATCTTTTAGGCCATGCAGGTCGGATTGATGAAATGCTCTGTGAGTTTGCCTCCATGAAGGAAGCTGGAATTCACCCAGATTTTATTTCTTACAATACTTTGCTAAATCAGTTAAGGAAGGTAGGAAGATTGGATTTGTGTTCGGTGTATTTCCAGGACATGGTTGAGAGTGGAATTGAACCAGATTTGCTTACATATACTGCATTGATTGGGAGTTTTGGTCAATCTGGAAACATTGAGGAATCATTGAGACTCTTCAATGAGATGAAGACAAAGCAGATCCGCCCATCTATTTATATTTATCGATCGTTAATTGCTAGTTTGAAGAAGATGGGTAAGGTGGAATTAGCAATGAACCTTCTGGAAGAGATGAATGCATCAATGTCAAACCTAGCCAGTCCTAAGGATTTCAAACGAACACGCAAGTAGTTATGCATAGAGAAGCCAAGGTTTTGCATTGTGACAGAGAGAACTGAGTTCAGAAGTTAGCTCAAGCTGGGATATGCTTTGGACTCTGTTTTAGGGATAAAAGCAGAGATGTCAGCTGGGATGCCAGTAGTGGGGTTAGTTACTAGGAACCCTGAACAATTATTGACAGAAGGTACTTTTGTTATTTAAGGATTTTGATGACCCAAACTCGTGAGCAGAATTGGAAGAGCTGAGTAAAAGGCAGAGATAACCACAACCACATACTTTAAACGGGATATCATGAGACTGTTGTGAAAACTCCAGGGGCAAATCGCATATTGCGCGTGTACCAAGAGTTAGTTATCTATGGCTGCACAACATCATTACCAAATGAAAGTAAGACTACAGCTTTTTGGACTTTGCTCCATTGTATTTCAATAAAAATGAGTCAATTTTTTTTCAGATTAGAATCCACATGACTTATAAATACATCGGTAAGAAAATATCAGCGACCAGGAAAAGGAATTTCACCCATCAAGAGTCTGGAACGAATAATTGCCATCTCATCTCGAGGTGAAGACAAGAAGATGTTTACTCAAAATGGTTTTGGTGGCAGCCTGGCACCAATTCTATTAGAGATCTTAGAAATTCCTTCACATGAGATTTGCACAGATCCCACCTTGTACATGTTTCAGTCTCATTCCTCTGTAACCAAGTGCTGCAAATGGAACAGTGGAGGCATGCACGTTAAACCAATTTCACAATATCAAGGTAAGAAATCCGACAACATTGTTTTTGTGGTTGTGATTTTTTTAAAAAAAAGTTTTAGTTGCGGATTTTTAAGAATAAATTTTGAAAAATATATGATTGGTTAAAGTAGCTATGAGAAGGATTTTTGCATGCAATTATGTGTAGGTGATAATAACAAAAGAAAAGGCTATTTGGCTAACCAAATAGCTTTTTCATGCAAATATTCTTTACATATTAATATGGTGCAATTCAACAGTTTCTTTCTTTCTTTCTTCCATGTAAAAGGATCCCACTAAAAAAGAAGCAAACCCCTTTAATTTCCTTCCCTCGTCTGATGACTGGATTACACAAAGGGGTATAGTATTTGGCTTCCTTCACCTGTTAAACTTTGGCTTGCACAGTAACATGTCTGAAGAATCTACGCTTTTTGGAGTTACCTGTAATTTGAGAATAAAGTAAACAATCTGTTTCTTTTATATGCAAACTGCTAATAATTTTTCTATCTCTATTATTTTAGTCTCTCTTTAGCATTCCATAACTTTTCTAACTAGTTGTGTTACTCAACTACATCTTAAGAAAAAAATATTTCTTGCTCTACTATGTAGGTGGACCGTTTCTTAGCCACAATCCTCTTCTATGTATTTATGGGAAGTGTTCAGCAATCACTAACATGTTCTTCAACGCTACACAGTTCCTTAAGGTGGATTTCATGGGGAATTAGTCAGATGATTTCTGCACCATTTTTAACTGGTACCTGCAAGTGATTCACTATTCTTGATCGAGTATCCAAGGCTCCAAAACCTGAGAGCTTGGAGGTTTCGGGTTACTAAAAAAGAAGAGAATAAACTAGATTAGTAGAGCTAGGATGCATGAAGGCTTCTTCACTCATCTGCAAGGTTTGCTGAACTCATTCAAATTGTTATTTAATTCATTAAAAGCTCTGTTATTTGATTAGAAAATGACCGAAACACCCTTTACATTTCCTTCACTTGATGATTAACTGGTGTTTTGGGAGGAAAAACAACTAAATTGGTGACAACTTAGCAGTTCATCAACGGATACTTGTTGGGAAGATTTAAGTTTAATGTTTAAACAAATATAGAAACATAAGGAGGCAGTATGGCACATTTTAAAATATAGGGACTTAATAATTATTCTGCCAAAAACATAGGTACCAAATTATTATTTAATCAAAGGATAAATACAATATTTTGTTGAATCAATTATGTTTCCTATAACTTAGCAATTATTTTATTGCAAACGTGATTACATGTATGAACATCAACTATCTTGGGCACATTCATAAGGCATAGATACTGCATTGCATTATCGTCTACACAGTCTGCCTATAACAACCACTTATAAACACATAAAACACCACCTCGTATCATGTGTTTACTCTATTATACAAGAAAGAGCTTCTTCATATTTATGAATTAAGAAATTTTGGGAAGAAAAAAAAAAAGCAGATCGTCAAAACATGTAGAGAATCCCTAACAAAAGCAAAATCCCATTCAATTTCATGTCTAGATTTTTCACATGTAACGAGATGGATCCAGAATCCTTCTTAACATCAGTGTCTTGCTCATGAGGATTATTGAAGTCAAAGGGCACAACTGTATCCGGTGTCGAGCCATAATCGGCAGCGTTTGGAGCCGGGGCCTGATCGGACGGATCTTTAAGGCTATCCGGCAACCCCTTTCCATGGGACACCGCTATTTTGAAATGCTGGCCGTTCTGACACTGCTCCCCGTCGTAATCGCCGGAGAAGAAAAATGTGGGCCCTTCCTTGAGCAGAGGGACTGCCCATGTGACTGCCTGAGTGAGAGTGTTGGATGGATTGGTGTATGCCCATTGCACGGTGTCATTGTCTACAGAATTGTCATAATCACACAGCCTGTACGTGGTGATGTTGTATGTTCGAACCACTGAATGATTGCTATCCGTGTTGAAAACTGCATTAACATAAACCGAGCACTCATGAACACAACACGATATATCTTCTCTGACCATCTAAAGAAATTAATTAATATCGTAAAATAATGCCATCAATAATAATCATATCCAAAATATGATTTATTTCTAGAAAATATACTTTGCGGGTTCAATAAACAATTAAAATCTTGATTGTTTAATCTCTTACAAGGAATGCAAATCTTGACTCAAACTTAATATCTATTGTACATACCATAAGCTTTCTGCCATAACATCCCTTGAGAACAGTAGGAGAAAAATGCTAACACCAATAATTCAACAATTAAATTTGAATTTAGTGGAGGATCGATCTCGTTTAGTCTATATAAGAAACAATGTTCTAAAGTCACCCAAATAGTTTATTACCAATTTAACATTACATTTCAACCATGTTTTTTTTATAAAAAAAATAGCTTCAAATTATTGTTTTTGTTTTTGTTTTTGAATCGTTTTAATATAATGATATTAAAAACAAATGTAAAAAAAATAAATGTATATATTATTTTAGTGCATTTCTAAAATAATATTTTGAAAATCAATTTGAAATAATATCTCCAAAATAGATACTAAAACTACTGCCGAAATCAAAATTGACAAATGTCTTCTACTGACTACTACTGTATCAAAATCTTCTTCCTCGGAGCAAGGACAGGGATGCAGCGGATGCTTGTTGTTTTCGGGTTTATTTTCAGAATAAGATATATACGATGTTAAAAAAACTAAGGCATGGCAGATGGAGAATATCCTAATGGTGGAGATTTCAAGAAAACGTAGCATATATTTCTCAACCCAATCATATTCGGCCAGTTAGAAAGAAAGTGTCGGTTGTTGTCTTAAAGGAGCTGATCATATATAAGCCTGCCAGTCAACGATATCCTCGCCACACCTGTGCACATGGGATGCCCCTTTGCTCACCATTTTCGCCCAAACCCTACTAGACCATTGATCGTTACCATGTGATGAAGAACGTGCACTCTCTCGATCTCGATCATTGTGAACATGGCTTCCTTAGATAGCGTTGCTTCATGCTTGAACCAAAGAATAATGAGGGGCCGGTTAGCTGTAGGAGTATTCGTTGGCAATTCTCTTGGCAACATGTGAGAGCGCAGGTTTGGGATCATGGAAAACCTACGTACCAATCGATTTCACTTTATCAGAATACTTTTGTCGATGCTTCTTTTCTTAACCCTAGCTTTTCCACTCACATCTACGCAGGATCTATGCTTATCTTGGTAAGCTATTCATGTACTTTAAACTTATTAAACCCGATTATTTAATGCCTGAAAGCAAAGAGAGAACATTCGCAACCCCATTTGCCTCAAGACATGATCAGCTTGATTAGGCCGGGAACCTTGCCTAAACTCTCACTACTCCCTCATAATTTCGAGAAAGCAAAAGGGCCAACTGAGTAAGCTGGATAGAACATGACAAATGATGTATCTATCCCGTGAGAATTCAATTCTCTGTCTTGGACCAAGAAAGTAAACTAAGGTAGATATAGCCACCTGAATTATGAGATCTATGAAAAGAGTTCAGTGTTGTTAAGTTTAGCACCGTCCATTTGGTTAATGAAACGAATAATTTAATCTAATCCCATAAAATAGAAATCTTATCTCCTAGTTTTTACTGTGAATTCAGCTATCGAAACAAAATGTATTTACTCAAAATAATAGTAAATTCATAATCGCAGATCCAAAAGGATATCCTATGAGATTACTAAGATATCTTTATAATGGTTGGGACTCGGGAGAGATTCCCTCTTCTGATGTAAATTTACTCGGAGCTCACTGAATTGTGTGGCATCATTTAAAGAAAGACGCGAGAGTGACCACAAGCCTTAAGAAGAAAGCAGAAAGAGACGAGCTATTACCAGAAAAATGCAGTTTTTTTCGGGAAAATCAAGTTCCAGAACATATTAACTAAATAAGAACTTACTGAGGAAATCTCCCAAGCTGAAGTTCTTGCCATCAGCCCATTTCTGGTAATTGACACTAGACTTCATAGTGGCGTCGTACCAGCCCAAGGAGTCACCCACCGTGTAGTTCTTGTAAGCACCGACAGATCCTAAGAAAGATGGGAGAAGAAGAAGAAGACAAGAGAATGAGAGGACACGAAGGCATAGTCTGCCGTACCTTGTCTGCTGCATTGTTCTCGGGTTCTGTGACACTTGGTGGTTGTGGATAACTCTTCTGAGGAATGAGGGAAGGGAAGGGAAGGGAAGGGAATGGCAGCTGTTATGTTCCAGGTCTTTATTTAGTTCTGTCCCTTCTTTTCCTTCGAATTACTAATATCGCCTCACTTATTATATGTTGGAAAAAAAAAAAAGAGGAAAGGATTTAGATTCTTTTTTTATTATTATTTGTATTGTTTTTGTCCTGATTTCTGCCTTGTTTTGAAGGAAAGGGTTGATCAACGCCCTCGAGGAACCTTGCCTGAGATCTTTTCATAAGCTCGTGCTTTTGAGATTTTTTATTCTCTTAAAAAGCTCTTAAATAGTAAAAAAAAAAATATCATTTTAACTTGTTTGATATTTTCGTTAAAAATGTTTTTTTCTTGAAAGTATATGTAAATAATTTGAAATGCATGGGTTAAAAGTAAAATAAAGATTAAAACAAGTATTATTTTAATGTATAATTTCAAGTGATAAGATGGCAGCCCATAAACATATTTGACTTGCCAACAAGTGATCATCAGGAACATGCATTTTACAGCAAAACCATCAAGCTGATCCATGCATGCACTAATCTGATCATAAAAAATACAAAAAAAATAAAAGGGGCTAGCTCTGTATCTCGAGCAGAAATGAGAAGATTCTTAAAAAATAATTATATTTCGATTGGTTGGTGTAGAAATATGGTAAGATCAATTTAAAATAAATAAATGTTTTAATTATCAAATCTTTTAATTTCACCTTAATCGATATAGGTAGAAGAGTGACAAGGAAGGTAGTGTTCGCCCGTCGGTGGGATATCATATATATATACATACATATACACAGTGAGAGTTTTGGAGGTTATGAAATGATGTGCAACAGCTGGATGATGATTATATATATACATACATGAAGACACCCCATCCATTCTCATCGGTGGGTTCCACTGCATGCAGGTTGTGCTACTCCATCATTAAGCTGTCATTGGGGAATAGTTTTTTTATTTTATTTCCAGCCAACGAGCCAAGTTAATTTGAGATTATTTAAATATTTAATAGATTGATTATCTTCATTCTCCTCTTATTCTATTTATCTTTTTGTTCAGAGTATGATTAAGATTCTTTTCTCAAGTATTTTTTGTTTAAAAATATTTTTTATTTTAAAAAAATTATTTTTAATATTAGCACATCACAATAATCTAAATATATATATATATATATAAATTAATTGAAAATAAAAAAATAATTTAATAAAAAAACACTTTTAAAGTGATTTTCCAACCACCTGTGAGTTTGCTGGGTATACTGTGGTGACTGCATGCTGGGTTTTAGCGCTGTGGAGATGGGTATGTGGTGTGGTGGTACGTGGCTGCTTGTAATTCGTGTTAATATTGCTGGGTTTTATGACTTGAATGTGTGCCAACCATATTTTTTTCTCTTTACACTAGTCTCTCTTTTTTCTCTAAAGCCTGAGACTAAATAAATAATAAAATGAATTTTATATCAAAATTGAATTTACAAAACATTAAGTGATCAAATATGTATAATTTATAAAGTTTAAGAAATAAATCATTTTTTTATAAAAACCTTGAAACCATCACGTATTTTAGCATATTTTCAACTTTGATTATGTATTTTTCAGTTTTGTCTATATTCAACAAATTTACCTCAATTATCTTTGAAGTTGGCAAAAAAAATGCAATCTTCAAAAAAAAAAGAGAATTAAATTGAAACCGCACCTTTTATATTTTTATTAATTAATATTAACAAATTGCCAAAGATTGGAAATGGCAGCTATAACTAGCTTTTTCCTTAGAAACCTAATTAAATCTATGTTTTGAAATTGTGTTTTAAAAGTGTTTTTTTTTAATTTTTTATTTTATTTAAATTAAAAAAATTAGTGTTCTTAGATCATTTTCATGTACTGATATCAAAAATTATTTTAATATATTTCTAAAAAAAAACATTTTCAAAATAAATTTCAAACAGCTTTTCAAACATACACTAAAAGGGACCGCGCAAACATTAAGTCTTTGAACTTAACATTCTGTTCCAGAAAAATAATAACGACACTGTTTTTTTTTAATAATGGTAACCTAATTATGTTGTTCTCTACTTAAACTGAGTGGTCTCGCCACTCGGTCCTCTCTCTGCCTTTGGCCTGGTCTCTGATTCTCGATCATCATCACTCTTGTACCTGTACCAGGAAGCCGAGAAGAGATAGAAGGCAAAATTGATGACGTTAAGGATAGCCAAGAACCAGTAGAAGAGGTTCAGATTATTGGAGTTGAGGTCATTCCCATGCAGCCATCCTTGTCTGCTCGGAGTGATTCTCTGGGTGACAGAGTTTATGATTTCAACAAAGACTGTGCTGGTGAAGTATCCCAGAGCCAATGTCAACCATGTGAAAGAAGTAGATACAGATCTCATTCCTGATGGAGCTTCCTTGTAGAAAAAATCCAGCAATCCAACAACTGTGAACATTTCTGCAATCCCAAAAATCCCATACTGGAAGGAAAGCCAGAAGGCACTGATTTTGTTCGGTGGATTCTTTCGAGCCTCGTGTTTTCTGTGTAGTTCGACAAAACCTGCCACGGCCATTGACAGAATGGAAAGAACAAGACCGACTCCAACTCGTTGAAGCTGCGTGATGCCGGATGGATGGCCGGTGATCTTCCGAGCAAATGGGACAGCAGCAAATTCATAAATAGGAACGAGGACAGATATGAAAACTAGAGGAATCACTGGGATAGAGGGGGTTGGGATTGTTTTGGTGCCGAGATGTGCATCCATGGTGACCCCTTGCTGTACTGAGAATGTCTGTAACTGCGCCATACTTGTGTTCATTAAAATTGTACTGGCTATGATGGGGATCATTCTTATTAAGATCTTCACTTCTTCAACTTGGGTCACTGTGCAAACTTTCCAGGGCCGTGGCTCCGTTCCTTCTCTGAGAATAGCAGCTTTGTCGAGCAATCTGTTTCCAAGAAAACCATCAGCAGCCATAATAATCCCATCAAATCAAGATGCTGGATCTGCTAAAGTTTGGACAGTGGAAGCGGGAGATAGAGTTTCCAATGTGTTACCTAAACTGATCGGAATGTGAAAGTCTCTCCTCAGATGGGTCTCTTGATGCACCATTGATCTCAAAGAGTTTATCAGGATTTTTCGGCAGCGACAGGTGCCTGTTCCGGAACGTGACGACCACAACCTGAGTCATTTACAAGAATTAAACCATGTAAGAAATCATAATTGCAGAGAACTAATCACGTTGTCTGTGCCCGCGATTAGAGAAGAGAGAAACCTGAGCTATCCTGACAAAAGTGCTATTATTTCCAGGCGGCTGGATGCGGTATAAAGGCTTCCCAAGGGCAAGAACAGCGAATCCAACCAAGGTAGCCACAGTTGAAATGAAAAAACCTATGTGCCACCCCTTGTTCATGCTAACCCACACAACAGCGGTGACTCCCACTATTGATCCGGCGGTCGAAATTAGAAGGTTCCAGTTATAATAACGAGCAAGTGCCCCTTTTTTCCGGTGATCATGGTCAAACTGGTCTCCGCCTAGTGCCGGAACAGCCCCCTTAACTCCACCTGAACCTAGCGCATACAGACAGAGAGATCCATAAAACATAACTGCTTGACCACCTTTGACACAAGTTGACCTGTGACAAAATCCAGGCTGCAAATCCTTGAAATAAGCTTGAGCAGTAAGCAACGCAAGACCCTGCCGATGAAAACGTGGATTGTTAGAGAAAATCAAACATCCTACAAGAACAGATTACCTGAATCCAAGAAGATTTAATCTTGATATGTACGAATCACATGCCATGACTTCCATTACTCCAAATAAGAGGCTAGTGTAGAATCGGTTCAAGAAAGTATCCGCAATGCAGGCTCCAGCGAGAGAGAGCAAGAAAACGGAGCCCATGAAGTTTGTGAGCGTATTTGCTGAAGTGGGTATGTCGAAATGCATGATAAAATAGAAATATAAAACCAAGCTCGCCATGTTAGCTATGAATCCCATGCTCTCCAAGGCTCCCAGAACTGTAAAAAAAACAGAAAAACAGAAAAAAGACACAAATCAGCCCATTTCCCATTTCATTTTGCATGCCAAAACTTAATTTCTAAGCTCGTATTGCATCCTCAGTACCGAAGATAAAAGTGCAGGCTCGGAAGCCGCCCCTTCGTCTGCCAGATGCATCGGGGCCATCCTGGATGCAGAAAACGAAGCAGAATTCAGTAGTGACCAAAGGAGAAAGACCTAAAACGATGAGTTTTATTTAGAATAGGTTAGTGTTAATTACCATTGCTAGGAGCTTAGGAAGAGATAGCTGAATTGCATGCAAGTGTATTTTTTCTATTTTGAAGGTTTAAACTGCTATTTATATTGCTGAAGTCTTGAACCACAAGAAAAATCTATCCTCCTTTTCCACACTCGGTCTTCGAAAAGACCTTCAAAATGGTTTGCTTTCTTCCCACAAAAAATAAAATAAAATAAATATGGGTGAATTCCTGAACCCACTACATTTTCTCTCCCAAGGAATAATATGGGAATATTTGGGGTTGTTTTTAAAATATTTTTTTATTTAAAAATATATTGAAATGATATTTTTTTATTTTTTAAAAATTATTTTTGATATCAACACATAAAAAATATCTAAAAACATCAAAAAAATTAATCTAAAATAAAAATTAAAAATTTATTTTTTTTCAAAAACATCATGCCAAACACTATCTATGTTCGCTGCATTTTAAGAGTGTTTCTTTTTTATTTTTTATTTTTTATTTTAGATTACATGTATTTATTGTTCTTAAATTATTTTGATGTTCTAATATTACAAATTGTATTTATAAAAACAAAAACAAAAAACTTTTTAAAAAACAACTTGAAAATTCCAAACTATATATGCAACGATTAATCTTGGTTTTGGACTTTGATTTGTAACCTCATAATCATCAATTCTTGTACTTGTAAACAAGTGTTATGTCTACTTCCCCTTTTCTTTTCTTTTCTGTTGCAAGCATAAGGACAGAACCTGTCTCAAAATTGTGGCTTTGTAAGATCATTGGCACCCTCTTATTTTTTAATGTTATTTTTTTTCCCCACTATAAAGAATATTGTCCGGCGGCTTGCACGTTATCCAAGACCGCATCTCGTCTCTGGAAAATCTTTAGAGCATATTTGTTTTACCTTTTCCTAGTGTGAATGTATTGTGAAGTTTAATATATTTTTCTGGGTATTAATTTCAAAGATTAAAATTAAAAAGTTCGATAAGGAATTTCACCTTCTCTATCACACAAATCACTCTCTTAAAGTCTTCGTGGCGAAAGAAAGTATCGGATAAAAGAATGATCCGCACGCATATTATTATAAAATAAACTAAAAGAAGAATGATCCCCACGCATATCAATGTTTTACTACACCATGTAAGTATAAACATTGTGGATTGTAATAGTGTATTTTCGGGTCGGTCTGTCAGATCACTGGTTTATTGATTTTTTTATATTTCTTTGCATTGTAAGATAATCATTCTATCCTTCAGAAAAGAAAAAAACACAACACTGGTTAGGGGTGCTAGGGGAATTTCATATTTTTATAAAATAATTAAATACTAATCTACCCCTAATAAAACAAAATTGAAGAGTTGGATGTCGATTAAATACTAATCTCTTCGGGCGGCGTCTTCCGGTGTCAAAAAATATCCATCCGACATCTCACCCGAGCGCGGCCGTGTAATCTTCCTCATGGTGTGGCTCGTCGCGGCAAACGGTGGCCGAATTTATGACGGTGGTCGATTGAATGTTTTTTTTCTTTTTTCTCTCTCCTGCATGCTAAATTACACGGAAGCCCCATGGTTTTATGGTGTTTCATTTCAGTCCATGATCTTTTAATGGTGTTGTAAGGTCCTTATTTTTGTTATGTGAGTTTTGATTTGTTTCAATTGGGTTCTTCTATTGAAATTAATTATATATTTAGATTTTAATTTGGTCGTCATTCTCTTAATTTTTGGATTGGTTTTAAGTTCCTTAATATATGCAGGACAAAAGTTTTTATTTTTTTATTTTTTTTCATTTGATTGAAATTGTTAATATATTTGGTTTTCACTTCGATCTTTATACTTTTTTTTATATATTTCTGAAATAGTTCCTATTTTTGTCCATGTTTATATGTGTGTACTCTTAGTTTTGGTTTTTAATTTTTATTATTTTCTTATTTATTGAGGTGATATTTTTTTTGAAAGATTTAGTTCTTAAAATTTAGTTTGTGTTTGTGATCATTTGAAAATTTATATTTCTGGTTTTTTTTTCTCTTTGTTCTTTCTTTTAGTTTTTATTATTATTTTAAATTCAAGTGTTCTCAGCTAATAATTTTTATTTTTGTTTTATCATTTATTTTATTTTATTATTTGCTCTTTTATTAAAGTTTTTAGGCCTTTTTTAGTCTTTGATTTAATTTTTATTATTATTAAAGCAATAATAATAATAATAATAATAATAATAATAATAATAATAATAATAATAATAATAATAATAAGAAGAAGAAGAAGAAGAAGAAGAATTTTAGTTTTTTTCTTGCTTACTCTTTTGTTAATGTTATTGAGTTATTTTTTTTCTCAGAATAATTTAATAATTTTTATTATTTTCTCTTTTGTTGAGGTGGTATTTTTTTGAAAAAAAAATGTTCTTAACTTTTAGTTTGTGTTTATGATTATTTGTAAATTTATATTTCTTATTTCTATTCATGTTATTCTTTCTTTTAGTTTTTATTTTATTTTCACATCAAATGTTTTTTTTTTCAGATAATAATTTTTATTTTATTATTTATTTAATTTTTTATTTTCTTTTTTGTTAAAGTTTTTAAGCTTTTTTTATTCTTTGATCTAATTTTGTTTTTTTCATTATTAACGCAATAATAATAATAATAATAATTGTAGTTTTTTTCTTGCTTCCTCTTTTGTTATTGTTTTTGATTTTTTTTTCTCGGGATTGTTTAATATTTTTTATTGATTTAGCAGTAATAGTAGTGATATTTTTAGATATTAAGGCTTCAATATTGTTGTTGCTATAATAAGGTATGTTGATGTGTTTCATTATATCAAACCTTGCATGTATAGATGTTATATTTTATTTTTTAACTAGCAAAACATATTAATTGTCTCAATCCCAACAATTATAAAAATTATTTGCTCAACCGCAATGTAGAGCAGGCAATTTAACTAATACCTTCCAATTGACAAGATATCGATGAAGATGAAGGGATGTTTATCACCGTGTTTCAAAAATATTTTTTTAAAAATTAAAATATTTTTATTTTTTACTTTAAATTTAAAAAAATAGGTTTATTTACATTTTTTGTTTGCATGTGCTAATATTAAAAATAATTAAAAAAAAAACATATTTTAATATATTTCTAAACAAAAAAATATTTTCAAAACTAATTTCAATCACTCTCAAAACTGACACAACATATGATTAGAGCAAGTTAGTTTAACCAAAATTATTATGATTAGAGCAGATAGCAGCATCCACACTATGTAAGGGATTCTGCCTTTTTCATTTTCTCTTGTTTAGCAATTTCACGACTATTTTTAATACAAATATGAAACTCTCCCGTGTTTCACTAGCCACGAGGAAATGTTACATGTCCAAAATATAAAAAGGAAGATCCTAATTCATGAGGTCGTCAAATATTGTCATCCCATGTAACAAAACATCTAAAATAATGATTTATTGTTTTTAAAAATACTTTTTATTTAAAAATATATTAAACTATTTTCTTTATAAAAAATAAAAATATTTTAATATACCAGTATATCAAATCGATATAAAAACATCAAAAATATAATTTAAAATGAGAAAAAAATTCAAATCTTGTGAACAAAAAGAGGGCTATAAGAAGAGAGTAGAAGATAACACATCTATCTTAAAAGCTTTTTTCCCCCCTCAAAACTATAACCAGACAGTCCTATTTGAACCAACATTAATTTAATTGTGAAAGAGTCACCAAATATCTAAAAGAAAATGTTTTGCAAGGAGCCAACATGACTAAAAAATTATAGATTAAATTATGAGAACAAAAGATTAACAATTTTATCTTAGATCCTGGCCCTCAAGGCCATGAAATAGAAGGAAAGAAATTCGTCACTGAAGAAAGGAGATTGTACAGATTGGTTCCATATTCTCATTGACTATTTGTAGCGTGCTGGTTAAGTTTTGCTCTCCATGCGTAAGAAGTCATGTCTCCTCAGTCTTCATTTCTTATTAAATTCACACATAGTTTATATCACCTCTTTTCAAGTTTGATGCCAATCTTATGTTGAGCAGATTCTTATTCGTAATTTTTTTTTATGAAACGGGTGCGTTTAAGAGCTTGTTTGGCAACAAACTGGTGTGGTTTTGAAAAAAAAATAAAAATAAAGAAAATCAAACTTGCTCTTAGAGTCACTGTCTGTAGTTTTCCTTTTTCAGGTGGTCAGTACACGATTAAATAAAACCTTGGTGATAAGATTCGTGACAGCATTTCTGTTTTTAAATTTTTCAAGTTCTGCCACAAGGGTCCCGCCTAATTTGTCAGTCTCCTACGGATCTGAACTCTGCTGGAATTTGTCGGTCTCCTATGGATCGGAACTTGGTTCAGGGTCGGAACTCGGCTGGATTTGGCATTATATAAACATTTGACAGCAACCCCTGGTTTACAGCTATGCATAACAAAGACAGGAAACAAAAAATATAAAAAGTGTTTGAATGATTATGACCCAAAAGATCGCAGAGATTTTAAAGATTGATATTATAGGGATAGAAATAGCAATGAAAGCTAGAAGAATTCAAACATGAACGATACAAAACTTTTCACACCAGCCACGTGGCTTAATATTTAACACTTCTATAACTGGAAAGGTAAAAACATATAGGCAATTTTCCAACCCTACTAGCAATTCAGTGAAAAATCACGACGCAGAACTGAAAGCAGTAAAAATGTAAGAAAAATACACTGCGAAAGCAGCAGCAGAAGATAGACCTTGCACGACTCATTACATTTAGGCAGCCTCTTCCTCCTCCTCGTCCTCGTAGTCAAGTTCTTCGTCAACAGTTGCATCCTGGTATTGCTGATATTCGGACACGAGGTCATTCATGTTGCTTTCAGCCTCGGTGAACTCCATTTCATCCATGCCTTCCCCGGTGTACCAGTGCAAGAAAGCCTTTCTCCTGAACATAGCTGTGAATTGTTCGCTCACACGCCTGAACATCTCCTGGATGGAGGTTGAGTTCCCGATGAAGGTGGATGACATGGTGAGCCCTATTGGAGGAATGTCACACACGCTGGACTTGACATTGTTGGGGATCCACTCGACAAAGTAGGAGGAATTCTTGTTCTGGACATTCATCATTTGTTCGTCAACTTCTTTCGTGCTCATCTTACCCCTGAACATGGCAGAGGCAGTCAGATAGCGACCGTGGCGCGGGTCTGCAGCGCACATCATGTTCTTGGAATCCCACATCTGCTGGGTGAGCTCTGGCACAGTTAGTGACCTGTACTGCTGAGAGCCACGTGAGGTAAGAGGAGCAAATCCAACCATAAAGAAGTGCAGGCGGGGGAAGGGGATGAGATTCACAGCAAGCTTCCTGAGATCAGAGTTGAGCTGCCCAGGGAACCTGAGGCAGCAGGTAACCCCGCTCATTGTTGCAGAGATCAGATGGTTCAGGTCACCAACTGTCACAAAAATAAATAATCCAATGTCATTTAAATCCTTGTTGTGATGCAGAAAAAATGCCAAGACAGGAGGTTGAAAAACACAAAATTCCTCGTGTCAAAAGCCCACATAAACAAAAAAAACAGAGCTAGTGGTGAACAAACAATAAAATTCAATTGGTACATAAAAACCCTAAAACTTCTCTTTTCAAGGTTACATCAGTGTCATAATGTCTTAGTCAAATTATCCCAGACTCGGTAATGTCATCTATCAATTGGTGCTTCCACAGCTTGTCAACCAAGGAAATGCTTAGAGAATAACATCTTAGAAGATTCACGTGAGATCCAGCAATGTGGAGCCCACATCCCTCATTCAAGAAGACATGAATTTTAAGATAGAGCTTCCCAGCCGAAAGATATAACTTTAGCAACTAACATAAATGCGGGAAGCAGTGAACCGCTACAAAACATAAATACAACAGTCACTTGAACAAGGCACGGACAAAAGGTGAAAAATAATGCCAAACAACAAAGTAAATGAGAAAATGCCCAAGATAGGTTGCACCGAGGGTTTGAGAGGAAAGAAAAACAGACAATAAATGATCACACCGGAACTTTTATCCACTTCCTTATTTTCATTGCTTCAATAGCATACACATTTCACATAATCAGATAACAAATCCCCACCACCCCCAAACCCTCGCCCAGGAGAGCATATTAACATAGAATTCACACTTCCGTTACCATTTGCTTGACAATAATCTAAACATGTCAGTTTCCTCAACAAGCATAATACTAAATCTGAGCAAAAGTAATCAGAAAATCCAATAACCTTTTCAAAGAAAAATAGGTACAAATAATATTTTTAGATAAACACCAAAGATGCACTTACAGCTAGGAGTTGTTAGCTTGAGAGTCCTGAAGCAGATATCATACAAGGCCTCATTATCTAGCACCATACACTCATCAGCGTTCTCAACCAGCTGATGAACTGAAAGAGTGGCGTTGTATGGCTCAACAACAGTATCTGAGACCTTAGGTGATGGGAACACAGAGAAAGTGAGCATCATTCTATCAGGGTATTCCTCTCTGATCTTAGAGATCAAAAGAGTCCCCATCCCAGAACCGGTTCCTCCACCGAGTGAGTGGCAAACTTGGAAACCTAAACACACACAAAAAAAAGAAGTAAATAACTACCAATTCAAAAATCAAATTGCCGAGCAACAACCATTCGCCGCACATAACAGCGTATACCTTGAAGACAGTCACAATTCTCCGCCTCCTTTCTCACGACATCAAGAACCGAATCAATCAACTCCGCACCCTCAGTGTAATGACCTTTAGCCCAGTTATTTCCAGCGCCAGACTGTCCAAACACGAAGTTATCAGGCCTAAAGATCTGGCCATAGGGACCGGTCCTCACACTGTCCATGGTGCCAGGCTCGAGATCCATAAGCACAGCGCGAGGGACAAATCGTCCGCACGAGGCCTCGTTGTAATAAACATTGACGCGCTCCAGTTGAAGGTCAGAGGTTCCAGTGTATTTTCCAGTAGGATCAATTCCATGCTCAGCGCAAACAACCTCCCAGAACTTGGAACCGATTTGGTTACCGCACTGTCCTCCTTGAATGTGAAGGATTTCTCTCATTTTTTATTTCTCTGCAAGTTAAAAAAAAAATGATCGAATTAATGGTAAGAGAGAAACTGGTTAAAACATAAGAGAAATTATAATTTAAAACATGGAGAACAGATCTGATACGTAAGTATATTTCACTAGACAATTATATCATGATAAATAATTAATTAAGTGACCAAATAAAGCTTTTAATCGAAGATTAAAAAACAGTCCAAACAGAATAGTTACTAAACCAGCCTGTTTGGCTGCTGAGAAAATGCAAGAAAAAAAGAAAAAAAAGTGCAATGAGACCGCATAAGAAAAGTAATTCATTCAGACAAATAAGATTCACTAATTATTCATCAACAAAATAGATATCTACTTGTTTTCTTATGTTTTCTCGGCATTAAGACAGATTCGATAACGGAAGAAGAGATCAGATCTAGAAATCGAAAACTCACCGTTAGGAAATCGGTGACCGGTTTAAAATGTGCGGTGTCTACGGTGAGGTTATCAGCGATCGAGCGTGAGAGAGGCTCGATCAAAGGGAGAGAGGGCAGAGGGAAGTAATAATGTGGTTTGAAAATGGAGTGAATGAGTAGTTATATAAAGGAGGAAAATAGGGGTGGAGGAGTGTGGATCGGACGGCTGTCGTGGTTTCCCTCTCCTTTTGAGTTAGTCCTTTGGATGCCGTTGGATCGTAATTTTCAACGGTGTAGATGATGATTTTGAATTGACAGCGCGATGATATTTGATTATTTAAAAACAAATAGGTTAAATAGACTGATGACCTTTTGAAACGGTAGATCTTGTGCTTGATTTATTTATGGTAAAATTACAAACTGGTGTCCCAACTACATGCAGATGATTGCAATTAGGTGCCTAAGTACACTGTGGATTAATTGTGTTTTTTTTTAAATCTTTAAATTAATATTTTTTAGTATTTTCAGATAATTTTGATACACTGATATTAAAAATAATTTTTTTAAAAGAAATATATTTTTAATATATTTCCAGACAAAAATTAATGTGAAACTCAATGTCTACCACACTCTCGAACAAAGCACTAAGCCGTTCTATTTGGGGGAAACATATCCGTTTAGAAAGCATTGGAAAAGTACTTTTCAAACATAATTGATTTTTTTCTCTTTAAATTAGTTTTTTAGATTATTTTAATATATTGATATCAAGAATAATTTTTTAAAAATAAAAAAGATATGATTTAAATATATTTTAATTGAAATTAAGCAATGTAAGAAAACAAAATGCAACCACCAAGAAACACAAATGGGAGGGCAACATTGCTTAATTTGTCTACTTTAGGGGTCAAAATGGAATGGCATTTACAGATGGAAGGTAGTATTGCGAACTGCATTGATTAAGAATCACTGTTAGGTTTACACAACGGGAGAGATGCATCTTTCCTTGAAGTAGCTAAAAAGGACAAAAAAAAAAAAAAGGTAGGAAAGAGGTTCGCTGGAAGGGCCACATGAGGTGAAGATGTCCCCATGTGAACTGTCAGCAGCTCTTCTCCTTATCTCTTATGGATTCAACATCATGATCGCAGGGATCCAGACTCTGCGCCTAAAAGCTTAATTAACACCCCAATTAATGAAAACTGATTCCTTGCTTAGATTTTGAGCCAAGCATGCCCACCAACGCTGAGGTCTCTACATTTGAAAGTGATTTTTTATCCAGATCCAGACTGTCTGCGGTGGTTTTTTCAAGCTCCCTTGATTCCATACGTTTTCAGTCGATAATATCTACACGAATTAAACATCAAATTACGCTTGAAATTGCACAGTTTATGCACTTTTTTGCCGGCATCCTTCCCTACATTATTATAAGAACGAGTTGGTCTTAAAAGATGTAGAATGAACTGTGCAATTAGGGTGTGTTTTTCTTTGACTAATTTTAAGGAATTCAAATCTCAAATCAGCGCTCCGTTGAAAGGGTATAAGTAATTCGCATCATCCTCTCTGGATTTCAAAATTTTGGATAGCTAAGTGAGCAAACAGACGAGAAGAAAATAGAGTCTGGTGGGGACATCTGACAGGTCCCTTTATAAATATATATATATATATATATAGTTGCTGCCTCGTATTATTCTCTCGTGCTCATCAAGCTATTATAGCTGGTAAATAAAATGCTGAAGAACCACCAGGAAACGCATTGATTCACATGGGGAGTCTCTCTCCCACAGGATCCTGCTGTTGACCATTTTGTTTCCCTGCACAAGATTTTATCCAAAAACATTTCTCAAGTGTACTTCCCTTGTGCCTTCTCCAACTTTCAACTCGAGAATTTGCATCGGCGTTTTCACAGCAGTATCTATCTTTCTTTTAGACCATGAAATGCGTGCTACAGTTAGATTAGTTTTTATGTTGTTTTTTACCATAATACAAATCACGCACACTTTCAGGCGGTGTTTGCCATTAAGATTTGAGTGTACTTTTATTTTTTTAATTAAATCTTTATAAAGATATATAAATATATATATTTAAAATAAAAAAAAAACACTTACAAACAAACAGTTGAAAGTCACACAATCTTCCAGGCCTAAACACGCCCGGCACAAAACAACCTTCAAATGTTGCCAAAGCCAATGATGTCCGTAACCATCCTTAGCTGTAACAGTGTCATCTTACCTGCCCTGCGTCCTCGACCATCAACTGTAAACAATCATGCGGTTTATTTTCTACAGCTAGAACTACAAGTAGAAGTAACGGCAGAATTCAAATATGGATACAGTGACACAAAATATGAGGAACAGGAAGGAACACAACCCATATCAACCACGTTACATTTAAAGTCTACAACTAGAAGGAAAAGCAATCACTTTTCCAACACTACAATCCATACTCTATTCCGATGGAAACCGAAAATTCACCCGAGTACACATTGATGCAAAAACAGTAGCAGGACCGCTCATACTTCATTACATCTCAGCTGCCTCTTCCTCCTCCTCATCCTCGTACTCAATATCGTCCTCGGCGGTTGCATCCTGGTATTGCTGATATTCGGACACGAGGTCATTCATGTTGCTTTCAGCCTCGGTGAACTCCATTTCATCCATGCCTTCCCCGGTGTACCAGTGCAAGAAAGCCTTCCTCCTGAACATAGCTGTGAATTGTTCGCTCACACGCCTGAACATCTCCTGGATGGAGGTTGAGTTCCCGATGAAGGTGGATGACATGGTGAGCCCTATTGGAGGAATATCACACACGCTGGACTTGACATTGTTGGGGATCCACTCGACGAAGTAGGAGGAGTTCTTGTTTTGGACATTCATCATTTGTTCGTCAACTTCTTTGGTGCTCATCTTACCCCTGAACATGGCAGAGGCAGTCAGATAGCGACCGTGGCGCGGGTCTGCAGCGCACATCATGTTCTTGGAATCCCACATCTGCTGGGTGAGCTCTGGCACAGTTAGTGACCTGTACTGCTGAGAGCCACGTGAGGTAAGAGGAGCAAATCCAACCATAAAGAAGTGCAGGCGGGGGAAGGGGATGAGATTCACAGCAAGCTTCCTGAGATCAGAGTTGAGCTGCCCAGGGAACCTGAGGCAGCAGGTAACCCCGCTCATTGTTGCAGAGATCAGATGGTTCAGGTCACCAACTGCAACAATTGTTAACAACCCAAAGTTATTCAAACATTTTTTAAAATCTCATCTGAAGCAGAAAATATGAATAATTCTCATATCAATGCAACAGAACCCAAACTTAGATCCCTGCAAAATTTTAAGATAGACAATGTCATAAACCGACCACTTAAGATATGCATGACCACATTTTATCCCATGCCATCCTACTAAATACATGTTTAAGGTACATTACAACAAGCAGATAGAGAGAGTAAGATACAGCTTGTAAAAAGCCAAAAATCGTAATTAAGAAACTGTCAGAGCAAGAGGAAAACTGCAGAGGAAATCAACACTTAAACATCAACTAGGCACACCGTGTAAGCAAATGGAGAATGTTAACAAACAACAAGGGAAATGAGGAAGTGTCCAAGCTAATACATCAATGCGACTATACATGACCAACCAGTGTAGACCAGGAGTTTAGCAGAAAGGAACAGGGACATATAAATAAACCATGCACATCTCATTCTTGATTTCAAGCCTTAATAAAGATATATATTTCAGACAATCACATAGCAAAACCAAACCCAACCAGCCCCAGCCTAATGCAAGTTTATGAAAACAAATTCTGGCTTTATCAGAATTGCTTCACCAAAATCCAAATCTGTTAGGCACCAAAACAAGCATGCTACTAAATCTGGTAGCAAACACATAAAGCTAGTTTTAAGCACAAAAAAGCACTTACAGCTAGGAGTAGTCAACTTGAGAGTCCTGAAACAAATATCATATAAGGCCTCGTTGTCAAGCACCATACACTCATCAGCGTTCTCAACCAGCTGATGAACTGAAAGAGTGGCGTTGTATGGCTCAACAACAGTATCTGAGACCTTAGGTGATGGGAACACAGAGAAAGTGAGCATCATTCTATCAGGGTATTCCTCTCTGATCTTAGATATCAAAAGAGTCCCCATCCCAGAACCGGTTCCTCCACCGAGTGAGTGGCAAACTTGGAAACCTAAACACCAAAAAAAAAAAAAACAAGTTAATAACTACCAATTAAAAAATCAAATTGCCGAGCAACAACCATTCGCCGCACATAACAGCGTATACCTTGAAGACAGTCACAATTCTCCGCCTCCTTTCTCACGACATCAAGAACCGAATCAATCAACTCCGCACCCTCAGTGTAATGACCTTTGGCCCAGTTGTTTCCAGCTCCAGACTGTCCAAACACGAAGTTATCAGGCCTAAAGATCTGGCCATAGGGACCAGTCCTCACACTGTCCATGGTGCCAGGCTCGAGATCCATAAGCACAGCGCGAGGGACAAATCGTCCGCACGAGGCCTCGTTGTAATAAACATTGACGCGCTCCAGTTGAAGGTCAGAGGTTCCAGTGTATTTTCCAGTGGGATCAATTCCATGCTCAGCGCAAACAACCTCCCAGAACTTGGAACCGATTTGGTTACCGCACTGTCCTCCTTGAATGTGAAGGATTTCTCTCATTTTTTAAGTTATTTTTCTGCAGAGAAAAAAAAAGAGGCAAGCGGGATAAAAAAAACATTAAGCTCTAGCAAAAAAATATTATTTAATTTTGCACAGAGACATCAGATCCGATACTCATTTTAAAAGTACGATTTGGAGGTTAAAAAATTAAGAAAAAACAAAAACAGCAGGGGAAGTTTGAAACAGATTCCACATCCTCGAAGAGTGAGAAGATACTGTTGGTCAAGACAATTCAATAACTAAAAATAGCGGAGATGATGCAAGAAAATGAAAGCCGCTCCAGCCTGTTAGGTTTATGAGAAAATGAGAAAAAGAAAGCCGCGACAACTAAGCAAACAAAGCATTGAATCTGCAAGATCAGATTGGAAAGATAAAACAGGATGATTTCAGCTGTTAACGGTTTCTCTATTTTCTTTCTCGCTATCCCGACAAACTTGAAATGAGAGAGGAATCAGATCTGACAATGAAAACTCACCGTTGAAGAATAAGAAGACAGCGAGACAGGGAGGCGTTTCTGGTGAGGATTCCGGCGATCGAGTGAGAGCTGCCCTCAATCTAGCAAGTGAGAGGGAGCGGGTAGGAGGTGGAGTGTAGAGAAAATCTGATCGTATATAACAAAAAGACCAGGGTCAGGCCGTGTGAATCGGACGGCTATGATTGTTTCCCTCTCTTTTTCTTTTGGGCCGTTGATGGTGACTAGATAGGCCCGTGATTGTCTACCGGCAACCCCGATTGTTTCCTAACATATAAAAAACATTTGCTAAATGACACAAGTACCCTTAATAAGAAGAAAAATAACTTTAATTGCTAACTTGAATGTTCAATATACTCAATCAATTTTAAATCATACAACTATGGTAAATAATCTGAAAAAACAAATATCACTATAAAAATATATATAAAAATCAAGGTTTTGTTAAAGGTGATGATTTGATTCAAAATGACTTGGTTATCCTTTTATACATGATTACCTTATTCAATGGATAATAGATAAAAAACAGATATTATCAAACCCGATCCAATATATATATATATATATATATATATATATTTGTTTGTTATTCAGTAATACACCCACACACACACATATATATGATATTAATATAATACATGTATATTTATAACTTTATTATTTAACACATATACATATGTTAGAACAAGATCCAAATAGATAATGCATAAAATCTTCAACAAAACCAAGACTCTCTATGTCAAATCATTGAGAAATAGAAAGTGGAAACATATTTTAATCCATTAAAAAGATATGATTATAGGTTATTGATCTTTCAATTGAATATGTTTTCTTAGAGAAAAATCTCAATATTATCTTGGTGTAAGATATTAGAGATAATAAAAAGTTTTTTTTTTTTTTTGTACTTATGAATTGGAGACCATGGCCTTGTTAAGTATTGCAATAAATATTTTTCATATTTATATTTTAGTCCATTATAAATATAAAATTAGGTTTCTACACATAATAAACTCATATTATACTAGATGTATAAAACCCAATAATATAAACTTTAATCAAATAACTTAAATGGACTAAACTTTAAAATAGCTTACAAGACACATTTAATTATATATGCACGCCAATATATTACTTATTTTATAACAATCTTATACTTACGCCACATATTACAAGAAAAATAAACGGCGTGGCTAAAACCCTGTAGCATCAGACTCAGGTTACTGTGGATTCAAGCAGTGTAAGGGCGCATTTGCCCTTAATGAGCCGGCGCCTGGTGTGAGTTATTGGGGGCGTGTTTCGTCTCTTCCATGCCTTCAAAAAACAGCTAAGAAAAGGCTGGTTCTTTTCATTTTTTATCTTTTTGGGCAGAGAGCGAGCTGGTTCTTTTCGTTTTTTTCCTTTCGTCTCTGCTTTCTCTTTCAAAACACAGCTAACACAGCTGGATTCTTGACGTTTTTTTGGTTTCTGGCCACAGAGCGAGCGGCGCCCTGGTTGGTGAGGGCTGGTCGGGCGGTCGGGGATGGCGGTTCGCGGGTTGGTTTCGGTTCGTTTTGGGTGTTCGATGAGGTATGGTTTTCACCCCTTCTTTGCGTCAATTTCTGGTTTTGCTCGGTTTCTTTACATTGGGTTCTTCGGGTCGTGTTTATTTTTTTCATTTTTTGTCCATCTTCTCCTTCGATTCATGTTCTTTCTGGTATGGGTGTTGGTAATTGATTGTGTTTGTAATTGATTGTGTGTTTTTTCCCCTTTGATTCATGTTCGGTTTTTTGGGTTTTTCATTTTTTGTGCTCGATATTCAGTTTTCTTGGGGTCGGGCTGCTTGGGTTTGGTCGTTTTATTTATTGGTTTAGAGGTAATAAATTAATTCATAATGGGGCTTAAGGGTTTTGTCTGAAGTAGATTGTTGAAATTAAAGTTAGTTTCCTTATGTTTAAGACGGTAATAATTTTAGGGTTTTCTTTAGGTGGAGAAAAATCAAAGAGGACATAAAGAGAATAACGCTTGCAAACGCTTATGGGGCAGCTTTTCCTGTTCAGATGGGTATCGAAAGGCAGATGCTTTCTAGGTATGTGTTTTTGACTGATTTGACTCTTTGTTAAATAAATAACCTTTCTCTGGTGACTGCTTCCTGGGTTTTGCTTCTTTTTTGTGCGTGTTGTAGAAAATTGAAAGAAGGTTTTTGTTTTATTGTGAATTTCGGTTTTAATTGTATTCTCAGACCTTTTTTTATCTGAAAAGTGCAACGAGATTGTGCATTAAGTTGCAGATTAGGGGAAATTTAGCTCAAGTGCTTTGTTTAACTTTAGGTTATCAGTATAAGGGCATAAAGGCTGAAATGGGGTGGATCTTGCTGAACATTACTTTTAGTTTATTGAAGATGCTTATCGTGTAGTGATTGGATGTGAACTTCAGGGTTGGAGATCTGAACAGTGTCTTAAAGAGAGTAACAATTAGTATGGAGTTGTTATTTTCACATATAGTTTGGCTGTTGGTAGGGGGCCGTGAGGGTTTCATGGTGCTACACTTAGAGCCATATTAGGCAGGAGTGTTCAACTTCGTAGGGTTTAGTACGTTATTGATGTGAATTTGGATCAGCTGCACTTCAATCCTTCCCATTTGGAATTGTAAAATTCTGTCTATGGTGTCATCCTGGGTTACTACTTGGTTTGAGGGGCTCATATTTATTATTAAAAACAGGATTATATTTTGTTGACCTATCTTTACAATCATGAATTAAGAATAGCATGTTACACACTGTATATTGGAAAATTAAATGGGTTGGCACTGTATACAGAATAATATTTGATTACTAATTGAGTACACCTCTGCCATTGACATCTGGTCCGCAGGATGTGTACTGGCTGAATTACTGCTTGGACAGGTTGATAGTTTTTTTCTTACAAGGTTTTTTTCCTGTATGTTTTGTTAGTAAATTATACAAGTAACTCCAATATTTCTGTTGATGACAACCTCTCTTTCCGGGTGAGAGTGGAGTTGACCAGCTGGTTGAAATTATAATCTGTAACAGGTAAGGCCCTATCTCACCTATTTCTTTGTGCCTGTTCAGTGTTATTTGGGTGATCAGTGAAATTAAGTGCTGCTTTAAGCTTAAAAATGAATTATGTACTCAATTACCATTGCCCGGGACCTATTTTTCCCTTTATAAATTTTATTTTCAGGTGTCAAATAGTTGTCCACCAAGAATGCTACGGGGTAAGGAATGTTCAAGATTTTGCTTCATGGTTATGCAGAGCATGTGAATCTCCTGAAGAGTGCTGCCTTTGCCCTGTAAAAGGCATGTTCTCTTGCATAAGTTTTGATAGGTCGTAGTAATTTACATGTGATTTCCCAAAGTCATTGGATGACTGAGGTTCTGATTTGGTTAGCTTCTTTCCTTTTCTTGACAATGAAAGTAAAGAAATATTATTCTACTGCTGAAATATAATTTACTGTCTTACTTTGGCACCCTGGAATTTGGCGGGTTGATTACATCACAGAATAAATATTGAACTAATGATTATTTGAATCAAATTTTTTGCACTGCTGCACCAAACTACCAAAGTCATTCATCTAAAACAATATTATTTAGTGACCTTTATCTGCTTCCATGCTGTAAAGTTCACTATAGCTCAATGCTGTGGTTTTTTCTTATATTTGAGACCTACTTCTGTAGGGGGTGCTCTCAAGCCAAGTGATATTGAAATAATGTGGGTTCATGTCATATGTGCTTGGTTTCGACCTGATGTTGGTTTCTTGAACCATGAAAAAATGAAACCTGCTTTGCTGGTTAAAATAAGATGTAACCTGTGTTTGCACAACAAATCCTTTTATATACTTGACAATAACTTTTAAATCCGTACATATTATAAGTTAATCATTATTAATCTAATTATATAGTATTATATACACATGAATGCCCGCGGCATCGCGCGGGCTATGTTGCTACAAAAGTTTTTCCGGGTTGGCTGTATATTTTGATAAATATTTGATAGGTCATTGTAGATTTAATTGTATTAAATTATATACAAAAAAATACCCGCGGCAACGCGCGGGCAATTATCTAGTATTACTTTATACAATGTGTAAACCTCTATGAGCTCCGAAACAATAACTGTTATAATCAAAAGCATATATAACACAATTAAAATACTCCTTCAGTATCCCCCCCCCTCACTGTGTTTCCTCGCCCATTTTTTCTTGCGTATCTCCATTTATTTTGCTTTAAACAATTGATTTCATCACTCCATGATTTAATCAATTACTTAAAAGATGTGATTTTCCAACTACTGTTGCTTTAAAAAAGAATATATATATATATATATATATATATATATATATATATATATATATATATATATAGTAAATAAAGTCTTATAAAATAGTTTTGGTAAGAATCATTTAAGATTTTGACGGAAAATATTTTTAAAATTATATTAAGACCAAAACACAATTTTAATCTCAACTAACCACACTACAAAATGATTAAGTGCATGTTTAGTGATTGAAATTGTTTTTTAAAGTGTTTTTTATTTAAAAATACATCAAAATAATATATTTTTATTTTTTAAAAATTATTTTGATATCAATATATATATAAAAATAATCTAAAAAAATCATTTTTTAAAAAACATTGTATCTATCACTCTCAAACAAGATATTAAAGCAATGGTTGATATTGCATCGACCTTGAGTTGGCCGAGAGGGACAGCCCAAAAAAAAATGGTGGGAGGAGCTTATCTGGAAGGGGCCGCATGAGATA
Source organism: Salix purpurea (assembly GCA_027405865.1). Classification (NCBI taxonomy): domain Eukaryota; kingdom Viridiplantae; phylum Streptophyta; class Magnoliopsida; order Malpighiales; family Salicaceae; genus Salix; species Salix purpurea. The sequence goes on along the minus strand of JAOWLH010000002.1, from coordinate 14,961,173 downwards.
GCGATGTGGATTGTGGACATGCCAACAACTCTCCTCACACTCTCCTCACGGTTAAGCATCCCTCCAAGGTACGGTTATTATTTTCGGTTTAATTTGGTTTTTATCTACAAAAACAGACTAAATTATAATTATAATTAAAAAATTGATTTAAATCAATAGGTTTCAGTTTAGTTTTTATAATTTAATTTTTAGTTTTTTTTTCGACTTTAACTAAATTTTTTCTTTCTCTCATTTCATCAAAATTAAATCAGAACAAAAAAATTAAACCAAACTAGAAGAATAAATTTTTTTATAGTATCTTTTTTAATTTGAACCGGTTTGGTTTGGTTTCTGTTTATTAGTTCTAGCCTTAAGACACTGAACCAGACCAAAAAAAAAAATCTAGTCAATTTAATCAAAAAATTTAATAATCTATTTTTTTAATTTTCTTGATTTAATCAATTTTTCAGTTTTTTTTTTCATCTCTGCTCCAAGATGCTCATTTGGAAATATTATGACAATGATTATTTATACAAAGGGCAGTTGCTTCTAATCCTCCGTTAACCTCTATTTTCGAACATTCAACAATATGAACTCCCTGTGAATTGGATACCCATGCCACATAGGAAATTGAGTTTTAAAATGTTTTTTAATTGAAAATACATTAATATAATATATTTTTAAAATTTATTTTTTATATTAACATAATCAAAACAATATAAAATATTAAACACAAAAAATCAAGTTTTGGGCAAACAATGTTTTGTCTTTATCTTGATATTTGATTTAATTCTCTTATTTTGTCTTGATATTTGATTTAATCCTCTTGCTTTTGATTGCATGATTTTTATCTTAATTTCTTATGTAAACTTAAAATTTCTATTCTATTTCACCCTTGATTGAGATGTTATTTTTCCTCTTATTTTGTCTTAGTTTCAAGTTTGATCCTCATTCCTTGAGTTTAGATTTGACTTTTTTGTGAAATGTTTGATTTTAAAAAAAATCATCCTTTTATATCAATGAATGTTATTTCCCCTTTTTTTTTAGCATTTGGTCCTTATTCTTTTATATTACTATTTTTTATTAGGGGCTTTTTATAAAAAAAAAAACTGATTTTCATCCTTTAACATTAAGATATTATTTTTCCTTTTATTATTTTTTGTTTCAATTTTAATCTTCTTTCTTTTGGTTTTAGTTTTTTACTTGATTTTTTTTTGTAAAATACTTGTTTTTCATTCCTTATAATTTCATCCTTGAATCTATCAATGTCCTTTTCACAATATTTTGTTTGACGCAATCAACTTGACTTTTGATTTTTTTTATGTTTTTTTTAAATATATTTGTGGTATATTGAACACTAAATTTTTCTTCAAGCCCGCTCTATATTTCCTCCACCAAAACATAATGGAGTGTGTTTGAAGGTGTCGTTGAGATTGTTTTTCAAAATGTTTTCTTGATAAAAAAAATATCTTTTTTTTTTATTTTATTTTTAAAAAATTATTTTTAATATCAACACATAAAAATAATCTAAAAACACAAAAAAACTTAATTTAAAATAAAAAATAAAAGCTCTCAGAGTGTGTTATACACTCAGCCCATGATGTCTTTCAATCCCACCAGACATCCTCGTGGCCGTCATAACACGTCGTTCGTCTTTAGATTTGCTTCCGGTGGGCCGTAAATTCTTCTGTAGAAGCCCATCGGCATGTTCCGGCAGGACAATAATAGACTTTGTTTGTTCCAGGTATCAAGATCAGCAGTATAAAAAGAGATTAATTAAACACAAGAAGTCAGCCCAAGATCTGAAATCCGGAGAGCGTGATCACCGTCACACTCTGGTTTGAGAATAGCAGATAGGATGATGATCAAGCGGGCAGCCAAAAAGCAAATGGAGCCTGGCGTGTCGTTTGACTGGATGCACGTTTGGATTCTTGTACTTCCGAAGCACGAGGATCAAAATCAGGCGGAGCCTAAGCTTTTCAACGCAAGTTCTATGGGTTACCTCTTCCGAAGCACGAGGATCAAAATCAGCAGGCAACACGTTGTTTCACATGGAGTTTATCTGTCTTGTAAGATTCATTGCCAGGCCTCGCTGTCCTCAACATTATTTTTTCCTTCTTTTCCCGTTTCTCCCGATCCGGTTGAAGCCACTGTTGCCCGATCCGGAACCAGCTCTCGAAACAAAATAATCAGCGGCTCAGCGCATCTAAATAAAGAAGAAGCAAGAGGGCATATTGCAGTCTATCATCTGCCAGCAGACATTAGAGCTATCACGCTGTCCGTTTTTTCCCCTCGCACGCTATGTTTTCAGATCTAAGCACGTGGCTATCTTTTTATTATTATTGATTCTGTTACGGATACTCTTCCATTTGTGCGTGCAGTGGAGACAGTGTTACTTGGCAGATCCAAGAGACTAGAAACCAAATATAGGGACCCACCACTTGTCTCGGAATTATTGCATGTGATATTGCTAATGTAAAAAAAAAAAAAAATACTGGAATTTTAAAAATTGGATCATGATTTGTCATATAATAAATGTCACGGTTTCAGGACATCTTGGCTGGTATTATTTGCGTTACTGTGTTTTAAGTTATTTTTGAAAAAATATTTTTAATTTTTAAAAATCATTTTAGATATCAATGTATTAAAATGATATAAAAACATCAAAAAATATAATTTAAAATAAAAATAATTTTTTTTAAAAGAGTTTTTTAAACGCACCTTGGATGGTTTGTTCAAGAGTTATGCCGAAAAGTGAAAACCTCTATTTATGCCATTTTTTAGATTTATAACATGTACATCATGGATTATTGTTTTGTTTATTATGTTATAAGATTTATCAGTATTTTTAAAGTATTTTTAATTAGTTTAAACTCATTTTGACGACTGACCATCCTTGAAAATATATTTTGAATCTAAACAATGGGACAATGGCTAGTGTCGAAGTACCGAGCACACACTACCACTTATGGGCTTCGATGTAGTGTTTGACCCTAGTCTCTTGGTGCACATCAAGTGTCCTTGTACGCTAGGGTAACACCCTCAAGCCCAAGTGTTGCCCCCCATTAAACGATAGTGTGGGCTTGGGCAACAAGCCCCAGCCTCTATATTAGGCCGCACCCAACACTCATATGGGCTCGATTTTGACACCCAGGCCCAAACATTTAGCACACTCCCAATGCATCATGGGCTTAGGCCTCGCGCCCAAACCAAAGCACGTTGCCATTCTTTTTGGGCATGACGTGTGTCCCAATTCCTTTTGAGTATGTTTTATAGCATGAACCCAATGCTTTTCTCCTTTAAGAGTTCTTTTTTATTTTATTTTATTATTATCAAATCCTTATTTATTTTTTTGCATGATCTTGCTCAATGTGCACTGAACTCTTTCTTGTCCTACCATATTTATTTCTCATTAATATTTGTATTATCGACATTTATCTTTTATTAACAAGACTTTAATAACTTTCCATATGTTTTCTTCAAGCAAAATGATAAGGTTATGAGGTGTAAATATCTTCTGAATCATTCAGGTAAAAGACTTATAATTATCATTCTTAAATACATACATATCATTTTCTTATATAGCATTCATTTCATACAATAACAATTAAAAAAACAACCTTATTCTAAGAGTTTAATTCTCTTTAGCATATTTATTTTATTTTTCCTTTATAAAGATGTTAGCCTAAGTATCTAAAGGTCTTAAAATCCACCCAAATGAAACTTTTTTTTCATGGTATGCCACACTTGTCATCGTAATTCTTATGCATGTGGTAAATATTCGATGTGCACTTCTTTTTATGATTAATAACATGACGTGAAAGATCTTTCCTATAAACTTTAGTGGATCCACATATGCCTGATATAATTATCCAGAGTTGGACTGTGTTAGAGGTTTTATATATTATTGTGTCGAACTGGTAGCATATTTTAGTACAAGTATACCCTCCAAGCAAAAGAGAAATTCTATGGAGATCTTTGGGGTTACCTAGCAAGAGGGAAGGTTTATCCTGGTTTGGTATATTTGAAGAGATTAAATGAGAAAATGTTCAAAGTGAAAGATTTACCAGGGCATATAGCCGTAGAGACCTTAATAAGTAGGGTAAGGGAACATGTTTTATGGAGAGAGTTTCATGTCTTGCCGTACAAAAACTTGCTTAAAAAATCATATTTAAATAGAAAAGACAAGTGCTATACAAGTATAATCAATTGAAAGACTTTCAAACAGCTCTTTTAATTGTTCCAAAAATTTCATAATACAATACAGGTTACATTTGGTATGAGATTCGTGAAAAAAATATTAGTAATATTTCAATGTATTGTACAAAGAAAATCGGTTAAACAAAATCTGTCTACCACTAAATGCTACGACTCATGACAAACAACAGCAGTGCAAGAGGAGTCACCATCTACAACCCACAATCTCAATTCTTGAAGCCGCCTTTGAATCAAATCCAAACCTGTGTCTGTAGACCAATAAACCATTTTCTTCTTCCCAGCCTCCAAAGATGATTGATTAAAAGAATTGGCACGAATCTGGATGCCAATGCTTGCCTCATCAACCCTGAGAATTTCTGCACCATTCTGTTCCAAGAATTTCACCACAAAGTATACAAAATTTGTGTTCTCTCCCTGTAACGAACCCTTACCGATTGTGGCAGCTACCTTCTTCAGGAGATCAGCCAAAATTTCTTGAGCAGAAGAAGAGCTCCTAGCAAAGAAAAATCCCAAGCTCTTCCCAGCATACAAGTCACTAGAAGGATTAATGAACTCTTGAACTTTACTGAGGAAAAGCACGTTTGCGTTCACTGTCAAAGAATCATACCCATCTTCTAAACACTTCTTGATTACATAAGCATTCACTAAAACGTTCTTCATCAGCTCTGCACTGGAGTGTTGAAATCCCATTACTCTCTGTGCTCTAAGATAATTGAAAAACTGGTCAGCATCAATCACAGGATGCCCTCTTCTGGCAAGATCAAATAGAAATTCAGACCCAGGGCCTATCAATATATAGTTCCTTATATTTATCCTCTCGAAATGGCAAAGCATGTTCCTCGTTAGTGTGCCTGATCCCCCAAATATAGTCACAAGCAGAACACTCCGATCTTTCTGCACAGTCCGAAGAATAGACCCAACTTCATCCAAGGTCCTTCCAACTCTTCCAGGAAGAACTTCTCTAAAGCAGTAATCATACCATTTCAAATTACTCAGTGGTTGCATTTCCAGTAAGTTGAAGTCGAGAGAGCTTTCATCCAATAATTGGGAGTCAGGCCCAGCAGTCTTCCCATAGTTAACACCAGCATCCCTGTGAGATACACTGAGTGCTCTCTCATGCTGAAAATTTGTGTAGATATTAAAATAACCTCTAGAGTAGATGAATTTAATGAACCAAGGAGTCCAGATTCTTTCTCCCATCCTTTTGTACCACCCATTGGTCACCTGCAGGAGATGAGATTTTAAATTTATTTGGGTAAAGAGAGTAGTGACAAAAAAAATCAACCAGAGATTGTGAAGAGAGGGGGGAGGGTATAAGATTACCATTCCATTAAGAAAAGGCTTGATGCCCTTGGACTTGTGCAGATCATACCACAACCTAAACTCTTTCCAAGGTTTTGGAAAGAGAATCTGACCCCAAGTACCAACCAATTGGTACAAGAAAAGATGTGTTTCATTATCCAATTGTATTTTGTTTCCATGTTTACCTGTAACCAGCAACCAGATCGATCAAAACCACTATCCAGAGGATAAAAGAGAAGAAAAAAAAGGTAAGTAACAAGGTTGTAGAATCAACAAGATTTTTATAAGAACGCTCAACTAAGATGAAAAAACTGCATATTGCACTTTCTACCAACAACAAAACTAACGCATCTTGGTTTAGATGTCATTGTAACTCATAAACATCATAATGAAATAAGCAAAAAACTTAGCTTGGCAATGTATGGATCAGCTTGCTTCACATGTGCTTATGCGATTGCAAATACAGATTTAAATTTTTTTAAGCATGCATCCGATCAACATAAATTTCAGCCATAAGCAAAATATTGTAAATATTTCAGCCTGGCAATTAACTCACTATCCCCCATAGTTCACTTTTAACATAATGCAAGGCCTTACACGCTATTTCTAAAGTAACGAGCATCACTACACCACAATAAAATCCGATAAAACAAATAAAAAATCTATAAGCCCCAAGATTAAACATTAAGACTTGCAGTCTACCAAATAAAAAAAGACACGAAACAGAAGAAAATAGTACCTGGGACAAACCTTGGACGCTGAAGTGAAGCACCATAGACAGAAGGACTAAAATTCGACGCATTGTAATAGTAATTAACAATCAAAGCCCTCACAAATTTATAAAACAGCGGCGAAACTTCCAAATCATCCTCCACAATAAACGCAAATTCATGATCTGAACTTGGCCACCAAGCTTCTAGCCATTGAGCTTGCAACCCAACATTATTAGTTCTATAATGCACAACTTTGTTTCCAAATTTCCAATCAAACCCATCAATAAAGTTCAAAACTTTTCGCGACTCCTCAAGTTTTTTATCAATAACATTGAGGGATTCATTGGTGAGAGCAAAATGATCAATGTGGATGTGGAGATGGACAGTGTCTCCGCCGTAGTATGCGGCGGCGAGGGAGTTAAGGCACCTGGAGAGTGAGTCGAGGCGGTTAAAGGCAAGAACTTTGATTAGGAACGAGAGATTTTGAGGAGTGAATCGGGGGTTTGGGGCCTTGATTGGGGTGTTGATCGGGGCGAAATCAGGGTTAGGGATGGGGTGAGTGGATTGGTGGAGGGAGAACACGATGATGGCACCAATGGAGGTGAGAATGATGAGTAGAAGTAAGTGTCTTGGTGGTCCTGCCATTTGCTATGCTTTTAAGATTTGAAATTGAAGGAACGAAGGTGCATTGTATGGGTTTACACAGGGTTTTTCAATTTCTGTGTTTGAGATTCGGACGTGAGGGAGACAGAGATCTCAAGTTTGCATACTCTGCTGTTGATGGTTCTAAGATGGATCGGGGAACGATTGTGAAGCCCAACACGAATTTATTCGGAGGTAGGAGTCCAAATAAGTGCAGAGTTAGACATTTCTCGATCTGGGTTTTGAAATTTTGGTAAAAACGAATTGGCCCAGATGGAGATAAGATTCATGGCGATGTCTGTACTCTGTAATGCTCAATTGGATTCAAAGATTTCAAACATGAAGATTCAAAGGAATATTTGGACTTTGGATGCCATCTTCCGAGGTAAATTTTCCGCCATCCCGAGGGGTCTACCTGTTTTCTAGCATTGGATTTCTTCGAGCAAGAACTGGCCCTACTCTTCTAATTTTATCTCTCTTGATTTTCTTCATTTCGAAGATAATTTGGGACCCGGTATTATTTTGAAAAAATAAATTTGATTAAAATTATTGTAAGATATATTTTTACATGTAAAATAAATCGATATAAATGATAAATAAATTATTTTAGTTTTTACAGAACCAAGAAAAATATAATAAAAAAAGAAGTTGCCACGATAAACGATACGGTGTGACTAGCTTCTGTTCTCAGGAAGCAGAAAGACAAAGGACGGTCCCTCCGAGAATTACTGCGTCCAGCAACGAATTCTCTTTCTTGTGATTGTCAAGACAGACCGATCCTTATTTTACAAGGATCAAGAGTGAAATAGTATTTATCATTTTGTTTTAAAAATATTTTTGAAAAAAATATTTTATTTATTTATTTATAACACTGATCCTATTCCGAAAACGGTCCCGACAGCAAGGTGTAGGGCCCATCATAGAAGGTTTTTCGTTTTCTAAGCATGATGACATCGATAAGCATGTTGGCCCTCTGACACTCCTTGCTTCCTGGTCCAGCACCCATTGCAACCTTTGAGCGTCTGAGGGTTTATCTGGTAATATTATAACTGGAAATATTTTTTCAAAAACATTTTTTTTTCTGAATTTAGACATCCAAGAGCATTAGATTTGAGTTTTTTAATAAAATATGTTTTGTAATTACATGTGGATGAGCAACTAATTTCAAAACCATAGTCTATCTTGAATTTATATTCAATCCACGTTGATATGTGAATGAAAATAATAATAATAATTAAAAAACAGGAGAAACAACTAACAAAATCATCAGGGCGGCTTTTTCTTCTTTTTTCTTTTTTGCTTCTTCCTTGCTTTTCTTCTTCTTCTTCTTCTTCTTTTTTTTTCTTCAAAAAAGCCAAGCTACCCCAACTCCAACTCTGCATCTAACATTCTGTCTCTCTTCTATTAACCAACAGTCAAATTCTCTATAAAAAATTCAATCTTGGCTCGCTCAAGCTGCATCTGATCCAAGAATCTCAGAAACCCATCTCTTATATCTCATTTATGTACTTTCCCTTTCAAGCATTTTCGTGATCTGTAAGTCCTTAAGTTTCTCCCTTCTTAACTTTTCTTCAACCCAAAAGATACTAGAGAGCCAGGGTTTCATTTTCATGTTCTCTAACTCTTTTCCTTGACTCCATAGCAGTACTATTGTTTGTGCTTTGTTGTTTCAGTCTTTGCCTCTTTTTAGGTGCTTTTTGGTCTTTGTTTAGAGTTGTTTCTGCTGTTTTTGATCACTTTTGAAGCTTATTATAGCTGAAGGTTTTCCTTTTGTTTCATGGATGATTGAAGTTTTTTTAATTTTTTTATTATTTATTTATTTATTTATTTTCAGCCTCTTACTATTTTTTTCATGCTATATCAGCTTTGTTTGTTGATATTACAACTGTCTGGTTGCTGAGAAAGACTTGGGAAAATAGGAGAAAATTAAATATGATAATTTCTTGTTTTTCTCGCATTGGAAGTTTTTGTTCTCGTAGCTAATGAGTAATTGTAAATCTTACACTTGTTTTAAGACAGTAAAAAGGGTTACTTGTTGTGTCCTCTGGTTGATACTGATTGAGTTAGTTTCAGTTGGTAAGCACTGACCCACTTTTTTCTTTTTTGTTGAGAAGTCTTTTTACAATGATAGTCTGGTTAATTCCAATTCTGTTTATATTACTTATTTGATTGTCGAACAGGGTCGTTAGATTGAGACAATGACTAGGGTAACCCGTGATTTTGGAGATACCATGCAAAAAGATGCTGTCCTAGCTGTATCAGCCGATGTTGCATTTGCTTCTAGTCGGTTTCCTAATTACAAAATTGGAGCTACCAATCAGATTCTGGATGCAAAAGATGACCCCAAAGTATTGTCCATGAAGGAGGTTGTGGCACGCGAGACTGCTTTACTTTTGGAACAGCAGAAACGCCTCTCTGTTCGTGACCTTGCCAGTAAATTTGAAAAGGGATTGGCCGCCGCCGCCAAGTTGTCGGAAGAGGTTGTGTTTCTTTTAAGTTGTATTCAGCATTTTGCGTTTCTTTTTGGAAACTTGATTTGTTTTTCTTTAGGTGGATTATTGAAGCTAATTTTCTTATAACTTGATCTCCTCAATTGCATGTTAGTTTACCCATTTTGTCCCTGAGAAATTAATCATGTCAATTGGCTGTATAATATTCAGCTTAGTGATTACATGGTCCTGTTTACTTGTTGTTTCTTGTCAACTGAATGGATCTTCAATTAATTGTGGAAAAAAGTTGGAAGTCCGTTGTTTGTTTCATTTTAGTGGTTGTTTTTCTCCATTTCTCAGGTTTTAAGACTTTGGAATTGTTAATTTCTGAAGAGAGCGGATGATATAGGAAATCAAATGATAAGCTTTTCATCTTTAAATTACAGGCTAGGCTCAGAGAGGCTGTTTCATTGGAGAAACATGTCCTATTAAAGAAGCTCAGGGATGCGCTAGAATCATTAAAAGGACGCGTGGCAGGTAGAAACAAGGATGATGTGGAGGAAGCTATTGCCATGGTTGGTGTTACTTCACTGCTTCTTTTATCAAATCTCTTCCAAAAATCTAATTCAATGTGTTACTCAATGAATTGGTTGCTACTGCCATGTCATTACTTAAAACACTCATGTGGAAGATGAATTATGGTCACTTTGTCTAGGTGGAAGCTTTAGCAGTTCAGCTGTCTCTGAGGGAAGGAGAGTTGATTCAAGAAAAAGCAGAAGTAAAGAAGCTAGCAAATTTTCTTAAGCAGGTAATCCTGTCTCTGAAAGAATTTGGCAAGTTTTTCTCAAGCCAGTAATTCCACCCAACAAGTTCTATTTTCTTTCCTTTTTTTAATTTGAGATAACAATAAGCAATTTTTTGCCCCATTATCTAGTGTTTGTATCCATTTGTAGGCTTCAGAAGATGCCAAGAAACTTGTCGATGAGGAAAGAGCTTATGCTCGTGCTGAAATTGAGAGCGCCAGAGCGACAGTTCAGAGGGTGGAAGAAGCTCTTCAGGAACATGAACGAATGTCTCGAGCCTTGGGGAAGCAGGTTTGTACTAATTATTACAGTTTCAATAGGAGTTTGCCTGAAGTTATAAGTTCTAAAAGGGTCCTTTTTATGTGGAAAGTTGATAGATATCCTCTTTTCATATTTCAATACTTCTGGTACTGGCCATTGAGTTGGTATTTGCCTGCTTTTGAATTAAAGAGGACAGTTGGACATCCTTTTCATATTCATTTTAGGGCTCATTTGTGTGTGAAACTGTTCAAGCTGGAATGCATTATTTTGCTGCATGCTTGTCTTTCATCTTATTTCTTTACAAAAATATTTTTTGTGTGGCATATTAGGACTTGGAAGAATTAATGAAGGAGGTTCAAGAGGCTAGAAGGATCAAAATGCTGCATCAGCCAAGCAAGGTGTGTGCTGGATCTTTGGTGAAATTTTCTTTCTTGATGGAACATTCTAGTCTACAAGTTAATTTGTTCACTTTTAATGCAATCTGTTGAAGTTTCTTCTAACATAGTTGAGGCTCATTAGTGGCTTTACCAGAGGTGTTTATCTATTTCTTTAAGCCTATCACGAGCCTATTACTGCATTTCAAACCAATACTCAACATCATAATTCTTGAATTGCTTTCAGATGCGTGTATATGTCCATTTTCAGGACCAAGTTCTTGGAAGTTAGAACTATCAACATTCTCTTGTGTTTCCTTGAAACGTAGTTTGCTTCTGCAATAAAACTTAAATGTGCAGGCTTTTGGATGGGCTTGGGCCATGTTATGAGTTATCCGATAAATTCAAGGGAAATGCGTTTCTAGGATTATGATTTAATACTTCTCTGGAATGATTGTGCGCACACATTCATTTATTGAGCACAAGTGAATTGAACTTATTTTTGTAGGTTATGGACATGGAACATGAGCTACGAGCATTGAGAATGCAACTTGCTGAGAAGTCTAAATGCTCTCTGCAGCTTCAGAAGGAGGTATTGTTGTTGTTAAGATATTATGCGTTGGCCATAAATAGATCTTGCAACATTTTCTCTTAAGGTCTCACTTTACTGCATGTTTTAATATGCTTTGCTGTTGCTACTTTTCCATCATTATCCAATCTTAGAATTTTCTTTTATCATTTGACCTGTATAGTTTACCTCTCCCTAATTGTCATTTTAGTCCTTTGTTTCCCAGCCAATAGGTTGTCAAGATCTCTGGTTTCAGAATTTTATTTAAAATGTTCAAGAAAGTTGAAGTATGTGAAAATTTGGGGCATTCCATCATTTTGTGGTTTGCTATTTTGCATACTCTTGTTGAATAATATATCAGAGAATTGACTAAATATTCTGTTTTCCCTCAATCTTTCCCAGCTTGCAAGGAGCAGGAGAGGCGAGCAGAGCATATTCCAATTATTTGAATTAGATGGTGCTGAAGCATTAGGTTCATGTTTGCGGATCAATCCTTGCTCTGATAATGCTCCAGAACTTTCTGAATGTTCCATTCAGTGGTATCGCCTATCATCTGAAGACGTCAAAAAGGCACTTATATCAGGTTTCCATCTTCAATCATTTTCTTCTCTTCTGGATGCTTTGGACAATTGAACAAAGTTACAGAAGATGCTTCATGGCTGATTCTATTTTGTCTGAGGATAGCACCTCTTAGTGCCTTTAAGTTACTTGAATTGTTGTCCTTTAGATTTGATCCAGGCCATTGTCCATCCTTTGTGAAATAATTGTCATTTTGTGATCTTGCTATGAGGCATGAAATCTGTCAGTACATGAAATAAAATGGATTATATCAAACTTTTTGCTAGGCAAGCAAATTGTGGGATGGAATGCTGCCTTCACTCCAAAATCAACTATTAACAAAGAATATTTTATTGAGGAGATGAGGCGTGGGAATCCCATAAATTCAGATTTCAATATCTGGATATAGGAATGTTTGCTTGGCTGAATCAACGGCTTCTGTTATCTAGTACGGCTAAAGTAGAATATGGCATGAGTTATGTGAGATTGGTTGCCTTGTAAGTTAAGATGAATTGACAGTAAATTAATTGGGTAACAAGTAAAGCATTTTGATTTTGAATTGGGGAAGAGCCACAGAGAGGGTTTGAATGAAATTGCCTTGTATTAGTGAGTGCTTGGGGATTCATGAAGTAGAAAATCATATTTAGAACTGTTTATGATTTATGCTTAGTTACCATGAGGATTGCATAAAAGAGTATTAACTGCTTTCAGTAATTTTACTCTTCACAGGAGCAACCAAACCAGTTTATGCTCCAGAGCCTTTTGATGTTGGTAGAGTCCTGCAAGCTGAAATAATTTCTGACGGCCAACAATTTACTTTGACCACGACTTGTGCCATTGATCCTGGTCTGTATCTGATCTGCTTCTCCAATTTGGTTTTTGTTTTCCAATTTTTTTTAACACTCGACTAAGCTTTGAGCCAAACTAGTTGGGTTAGCTACATAATCATCTTTTTCCTGTCAGTTCTGTTTTTTGCCATGCTTCCTATGCTATTTTCAATTTTTATTCATTTATGAAAATTGGTAAATAAAATCTGTGGTTCACTCTTTTGTATGTAAAGTTATGAACCATGGATTTTCATAAGATAGAATAAATGAATTATGAACCACGTGTTTACATAAGATAATATAGCTGCTGTTATTTTGTGACCAGCTGCTGGTCTTGGAAGCTATGTAGAGGCACTTGTGCGAAAACATGATGTTGAATTCAATGTAAGTTGTCATAATACTGTTTTTTCCCCTTGCACTTGTGTAGCTAAACACATCAGGTTCAATACTTGGGTATTATTCTTTCATGTTACGTGAACTCATATTGTGCTTCTTTGCAATAGTCATTTTGGTGATTCTAATCACCATTCTGGCATGTTGGATGGGTTGTGGGTCAAGTTCAGCCAGGCTGACCATTGTTGTTGGTCATTTGTTTATTTAAATTGAACTCAGTCCAACATCAAATCCCCTCAGATGCTCACATGATATAGTCAAAAGTGCTTTTGTGCATGGTCTTTGGAAATTTATTTTCTGTTCGTACCTGAATCTTGAGGGCTAGCTGACGTTTTCCTTCTACTTTACTTACTGCAATATGTTAGTGAAAGGGGCAATGATATTTGGCTATCCGCTACTTTGTTCAATGAAGGTTCTTTGACTTTTATGGCCTTGAGATAGTATCCATGCACATAGAGAAAAAAGGAAAAGATGCATATTAAGATTCCGAGGCTGTTAAGAATTTGAGGACGCAACCTGGTTTATAGTAAGAATCACAATGATGGATGGCAATGGGAATGGTTAGTTAGATGCCCCATTCTGCTTCTGTTTTGCAAGAGCCATTGAGCTGCAAGCTCATGGATTGAGAACATCATGCTTATAATAACTCTTCAAGGATAACTTATTGAAGTTTAAATTCATCCTGATGGAAGTTTATAAAAGGCTGTTTAGCCTGTTGTCCTTTCATTGTGGGACTGGGTTAAATGAGACTGGATCATTTATTTTTCTATGAAAGTGACCATAAGGATTAAGGAGGCCATTATTCTCCATTAATTTTGTTTACTTCACAGGTAGTTGTTACCCAGATGAATGGGTTAGATCATACATCAGAATCTATTCATGTGCTTCATGTGGGAAAGATGAGGATGAAGCTTCGCAAAGGGAAGTTGACAATTGCTAAAGAGTACTACTCTACTTCAATGCAGGTATAATGGGCTGTTTCAACCTTTATCTCTTGAGATACGATGGTTTTGTATCGACAAAAGTTCATAACTTAACCTCGTTTGCTTTTATACTTGTATGATTGCAAATGTTTTGCTCCGTCCTCCTAAGGACAGACACGCACATGCATCTCATATGTGCCTAAAACGTTATTGATAGTTATGGTGGACATCTTCCTCTTTAATTTGTATTTTTAGTACATGACTCAGCCATTTCTCACCCTCTTCTTGTGCTTTAGCTGTGTGGAGTTAGAGGAGGTGGGAACGCCGCAGCTCAAGCATTGTTTTGGCAAGCAAAGAAAGGGCTTTCCTTTGTATTAGCATTTGAATCAGCAAGAGAGAGGAATGCAGCCATCATGCTTGCTAGGAGGTTTGCTTTTGATTGCAATGTAAGTGTGCCAATTTATCTATGGATTCTTGGATTAAAATTTTGTATACATAGTTGATTCGTCTTTCTGCATCGTCCACAACCGAAATAATTTTTTTTTTTAACCATTGGAATGCCAGATTATGCTCGCTGGGCCAGATGACAGAGCTCCTTTATGAAGTTAAACCAACCTCCACTCTGTTTTGTTGCACTAATTGTAATTAAGTTGAGTTTGCACATGTATCATAGGTTTGTAATCGTAGGATTTGGTTGTGTTGTGGTCTTATGGGCCTCCACCATTCTTTTTTCTTCTTCATTTTTGATTTTTCCCTGCCCCTACGAAGGCATTGTTTTTTTAAATTTGCCTTTTAATAGAGTGTTAACATATTCCCACTTACAAACGGAGATGGATTGCAGCTGTCTCGATTCTGTTAAACATTACTGCAGGTGTTGAATGGTTTTTGTATGATGGCTACACTATTTATGATTGTTGTAAGAGTTCAAGTTTTATATTTCTTCAAGAAGCTTGATAATCCTGTGTCTAAAATGCTGTTTGAAGTTCCAGACTGGAGAAGACTGCATCGAATATGCTTGGAATTGTTTCTATATGATGAAACTTTCATGCACCAGATTAATCTAACCAAATAATTCTCTGATGCATGCAATTGAATAAACAATGTCTTCATGAGACGTGTATCCATCTAACATAGATTGACATGCCAAAAACTGATCTACAATGGCGTCACAATCCCTGCAAATATCATTCTTGCCAGATAATTCATCCAACATATGATACAGACAACATGTATCGCTCCCCGGGTACCAAATGAAGCTCAGATCATAATGTTTTCCAGATTGGATATTGATATATGACTGACCAGTTCTCTTTCATCACAGATAAAATCCCATAAAACCAATGCAAGAAATTTACCAGTGCTGAGATTCGTAACGACAGTTCGCATATTTGTTCTCTGACAGTCTCTCCAACCAGCACGACATGGTGGCATTTAAAAATCAAGATGCTGTCTGAAATTCGAAGGGACAATCCAACTCAACCAAGCCCCGTTGAAAAATCGAAGGGAATTTATTCAATGCAAAGAAAGGGTGCCAAGACGTATTTTCAAGGTTGATGTTTTCTTGGCACGAGCAATAAAGCTGATTTCTTGAAAGTTGTGAGAGCAGCAAGTTCTTCCATGTTGAGATCTTCCTCCTCACCGTCAGGCAATTTCCAATCAAAACAGGGTAAAAGATTTGCAAGTGCAAGCTCCACCGTGGACATTCCCATAAATATTCCAGGACAGCCTCGGCGACCAGCTCCAAATGGTAACAACTCGTAATTCTGCCCTTTAAAATCGATGGCGCTGTCTATAAACCTCTCTGGGATGGATGAACTCTTCTGGATTACTCCAGACCTTAGGATCTCTTCCTATTGCTCACACATTGACTTTCATGCGGATTTTGGAGTCAATAGTCAACATGTAACCATGAACGTTGAATGAAATAATTGTTTCTCTAGGCAGGAGTAATGCACTTGGAGGGTAGCTCACACATTGACTTTCATGCTTATTTTTCCCACCGCAGTTTCTTATTTCTTCTCGTGCTTTCTTCATCACTTTTGAGTTTCTAGCTACCTCTGCCATGGCCCAAACCAGGGCTATTGCCCCGGTATCAACTTCTGCCAGAAAATGTTCTGACAAAAAAACATTGATAGGCAGAATCTAGTTTCATCAGGATGCAAAATTTGCACTGCATCTTTTCTTCTGAAGCACAATAGATCGAGAAGGAAATCATTCAAGTTTCAATCTTCTCTTCAATTAATAATGTTATGCTATGAGTGCAAGTATCTAAACATTATGAAGCTGTTATGCAATGGTTGCTGAAAAAGAATATTTGTGAGACTTCACGAATTACTTCAAATCTTCTTCCATCGAGCCCTTTGATTTCTTGAAAACTCTTTCCGAAAGCTGCCCTGCAAGTAATGTTTGCAGTGCAAGAATCTTTTCACTGAGTTCACAGGGATTGCTGAAAAAGAAAGAATATGTAATTCAATTAACAAAGCAATCTCCTCTTCACTTATGAACAGAAATGACTGCACCCTCCTGGCACTGAAGAGTTCAAGAACACAAATCTCTCGCATCTTCCTCCAATAATCTCCATAGGGTGTGAAGGATACATCAGAATAGTTGTAAGATAGCCTCCCAGTGCCAGCCAAGATAGGTCTATTGCAACCATGCAGGTCATTACTTTTCAAGACCTCTTTTGCGAGATAACCACTGTTGTAAGAAGCACGACAGGAAAATATTTCTTGGAGAGTCTCCATAAAGATCGATGAGACAAGTCTCCAAGATAGTGCTAGTTACCTATAACTGGGAGGTGCTGGAGGGATCTGCTGTTTGTTCTGTTTCTGCTGACCAAAATGACTCTAGAAGCAAAATAAAAATCTCAGCAGGATCTTAGTTTGTTTATAGTTGCTATTCTATGGTTATCTTTTGTTCCATGTAACAGAAAGTTAGATATGCATGGAGAATATCTTGCAATTATGTTAATTTTTTATTGTATAAATAAACTTGTTGAGATTCAATAATATATGAGTTCTGCGGTATCATTTCAAAAGAATGGCTGTTATCTCTTCAATATAAACAACAATTTCTCTCTTACTAGGATAAACATTAATAGGGGAGAAAAACAACATAAGAGCAAGCGACCACATAATTTGGGGATCATGACA
Organism: Salix purpurea; assembly: GCA_027405865.1. Lineage (NCBI taxonomy): Eukaryota > Viridiplantae > Streptophyta > Magnoliopsida > Malpighiales > Salicaceae > Salix > Salix purpurea. Next base: position 14,944,031 of record JAOWLH010000002.1, on the reverse strand, counting down.
AGAAATAACACTACTTCTTTGGGATTTGGCTTGAAATTCCTAGCTGCAACATCATGTGTAACAAATCAATCTGGGGCAAAAGGTTGCATGGTTTTGTTCGTGTTCAATGTTTGGGCTCGCCCTCGTTAACAAGCTATCATTGGTTGTGAAATGAACTTCTCTTATCTAACAATTATGATAGCATGTAAAAATGATGTCAGTAAACCTTACAGATAATTAAATGATTTATAAATATGCTTTTTTTCTCACCATCCAAACAATAAGGGAGAGAGAAACTTAAGCTTGAAATATTTATTATCTTGAAAATTTCGTATTCCTTAATCTCCAAGTTCAAGGTAACATCCAAAAATGGAAATATAAATAAGGGGAGGGTAGTGTTTTATTTTTCTTTCAATCTTTTAACAGGCCAGAGCCCAAGCAGACAAGAGATCATATTGGACTGGACATATTCGTGGCCTAGTGCTGAGGTCATACCTATTACATTTAAAATCAAATTGACAAGCTCAGACCCAAAAGATATCTGACTCACCCGATAAAGCCTTCGTTTGACTCACAGTAGGTTTGGGTCTCATTGGTGAAGAGGAGGAGGAGAAATAATCATCTTTCTGTAATGAAACCGAGGAATCTCTGTTAGGTAACTGTCTCTAGTCTTTAACAGCTCTTTTCTATTTCTTATTTTACTTCTCCGCTTTTGTTTTTATCTGAAATGGCTGTTCCTTCCCATCTTATGTGTTTTATATATAGTTTTGAGCTTTATATGGTATGGATTCTTTTAGGGTTTTCTTAGTTTTTTGGTTTTTGTAACTGGGTTTGGAGCGTGCTGTGCTGTCTGCTTGTTACCATCATGGGTTTTGATTTGTCTTGCTATTTGTGATTGTTTAGTATTGTTTTTTTGTGAGATTTTCTTAGGTTGTTGCCTCTTGATTGATTGTGTTGGAATAGACAAAAGAAAAGATGATTTATTTTTTGTGTTAAAAGGCACGGAGGAGACGTAGCATCCTGGGGCTAAGGGAAAATTTAGATTGCAAGTATGTTCTGTTTAGCTGGCTTGTTATTTCAGCTTGCACAAAATCCAAACTTTTCAAACTCATGGTCTCTTTGCTGCGAAGGATCTATCAAGTGCTTATGGCCATCCTGATTATAATTTTTTGATGACTTATCTACTTTGGGAAGGGAAGACACGTATCAAAAGGTTCCCGAAACCAATTAAGAGCACATGGAATTGGAAGGGACTAAATATTGTTTTTAGTAGATGAACTAGTGATCAAAGATGGCCACTCATTAGTTTCGTGAAATGTGGAATCTGCCTCTCTTTTTTCTAGCAACACAAGATATTAGCCGATGGTTGGAAAAGAATTAGACACCTCCTCTGCCTCTGGCATTATTTGAACCCAAGGAGTGAAAAAAGGCTAATATGAATTTGCAAGGTTTTCAAGTTGTTTAGAGCCCACTATTTGTTTTTATGTTTTAAAAGTGTTTTTTAAAAAAATTAAATATTATTTTTATTTTTATTTGCTTCAAATTATTTTTGTGTGTTTTTAGATCATTATGATATCAAAAATGATTTTTAAAAATAGAAAAAAAAATATATATTATTTAGATGTATGTCCAAGTGAAAAGTACTTTGAAATGCAATTGCTACCACACTATCAAACACCTTTTTAGTCAACATATTAAGATTCCTCGTGTGATAGAGAGGATAAACTAATCGAAAAGCATTGCAAATTGTCGAGGATACTTCAGCATCAACACCCCATAATGCGTCTATGTCTACTTTGTTTCTTGTCTTGTTGTGAGTAGAACTGAGTGCTTATGGCTTATCTTGCATCTCAAAAATGTGATTCAATATGCTGTTAAATTTGCTGTGATTGATAAACGGTCATGGAAGATAAAATCATGAAAAATGGTGACAATGATGTTGTTGGCAATTAATTTAGGAAAGTGGTGGGTATCATCAAAATCTAGCAATATGAAAAAAATTGTTTTGAGATAATACCAATCTGGAGCTTGCCTTTTTAGTCATCAAAAGCCGTAAGGATCTTTAATGGTGATATATCACTTGGAGCTTTTTTTCTTTGTTCTGTGTTGTAGAATCACCTCTGTCCCCTCATTCACATGGTGTTGACATTATCTTTTTATTTGACAGACAAGTGGAATATGAGCCTGTGATATGATTTTACTGGTCACTGAAATTTTATATTAAAAGAAGGATGTTTCCTTTGAAATTGAAGGTCCAGGGGTAAATTAATCAGAAGTTCCAAACTGAGATGGACACTGAAGAGAAAACTCTAGTTGAAATATTGGAAGAAAACAACCTCATTGATCTTGCCAAATACATAAACTATGTCAGTGCTTCGCAGGCTGGTGCCATAGCAACATTTTCAGGTACAACACGTGACACCTTTGAGGGCAAAACAGTAGTGGAGCTAAGATATGAAGCCTATGTACCAATGGCAATACGCCAGATCAAATCCATTTGTTCATCTGCTAGATCATCCTGGGATATCCACTCCATTGCTGTTGCACACCGTCTGGGTGCAGTTCCAGTTGGAGAAACGAGTGTATTCATTGCTGTATCGGCTGTTCACCGTACTGATGCCCTGGATGCTTGTAAGTTTTTGATTGATGAGTTGAAGGCATCTGTTCCAATATGGAAGAAGGAGGTTTATTCTAATGGAGAGGTTTGGAAGGAGAATTCAGAGTTTATGGAGAGAAAGATGGAGCTAGGGAACACAAACGGGAGCTGTTGCAGAAGAAATCTCAAGCTTGAGACACATGGCACAAAGGGTTGCTGTGGAGCTAAGGTCAAAGTGGCTGATGGAATTGCAGCAGAGATTAGCACCATTGATGCTGGGACTGAAGAAACAATCTAAAAGAATTCAATACGGTCACTCTATAAACAGACAAGGGAAAAAGAATAACAGAGAGAAATGAGATTTTCCAAATTGTCTCTCTAATAATCAGCTTGGCCTTTCAATTTGTACGTTGTTTGACATGTTTGACATGTTGTCTCTCTAATAATCAGCTACCTGAAGAATGTGCCAGCTTTTTAGTATTTGTCTCTCTAATAATCAGCTCTGCTTTCAATTTGTACATCGTTGACATATTGACTTGTTTTATATATCCAGCGTTGACCTAAAAACCATTTTAGCTGCCACTTATTTAGGCAATATACACTGTACTTCCCTCTCCATGAAAGAGAAAAATAGAAAGAACAAAAGAAAAGAGTTCTGGGGCTGGCTGATATGATCACCTTAATTAAGATACAAGTTCTCAGCAGGTTATCAAAAAAAGATTGGGAAATAAAGGCTGATTAACTTCAGTGATGGTGAACAGTTTAAACTATTTAACAGATCTCAGCTGCAAACCCCACGATAATTCTGAATCATGAACAGTGAAAACATCTTTAAACAAGAATCAAATCAAGTAATTTGGCAGCTGCTTCACCAAAAGGAGAAGGATACAACAAGCAAGAATAAACAACCCGACACAGATCATAATAGCAGTATGATCTTCCTATTAACCAGACACAGATGATCATGATAGCAGTATGATCTTCCTATCAACCAGACACTACTGACATGTGGGGCATTCATCTAGACATCGGAACTTCACGCAAATATGGCGCAGTTTCTTCGCGGTGTTTCAGATGAACGGCTTCTCTGGCTGGGGTAAGAAGAGCCATATAAGAACTTTATGGTGATTCAGACGAGGCTTCTGGCTGGGGTAAGAAGAGCCACAGCCCCATAATCATCGCTTGAAAATTTCTTGTAGACAGCCTTGAGCTTACTTTCAGCAGCTGCCGAGTGACATTGAACCAGGAGCTTTGCACAATTCCTGTCGCGTGACAGAAAGAAACACATTAAGAAAATTGTGCGCCAAACTATAGTGCCGCCTTAAGGTGACAAACTAGAGAAGCCTCAACATTGTGCCAAATCATCGCATGCCATCTGGCAGGGAGGAGGCTGGCTGACTAGGCACTGTTTAACTGAATTATGATCCATATCTTTTTAGTTAGAAATTACCTTAACATGTCTTCAGTGTAGCCAGTGTGGTGCTTCAGAGTTTCGGTCCAGAAAGGGCTCTTATCCATTGTACATCGAGCAGCATACACAGCTGAAGCAGCAATTTTCGAGGGACCATACTTGACAACAACAGGATATTGCATCAGACCAAGTTCAGACAGGAAGAACACCAGGCTCTCTGTCTACATTGGTCAAACATCAACCAATTAAAATAGGGTTATATCAAGGAGACATCAACATGAAAAGTTAAACTCGAAAACAAAATTATTACATTGTAAGCATTAGTACCTCTTTATCAGATGGAATGGAAGCCTTAATATATCTAACAAGGAAAACATACGGTGTTGGAACTGTAAGATACCACTCTAGCTTTCCCAAGATTGCTTTCTCCATTGCCAGAACTTGCTCTCTTATATAGGCATTGTCAGATATGCAAACGAAATCATTGACCTACAAATTTCAGAGCAAAAAGTCAAGAGAGTGATTTCCCTAGAAAAAAAAAACAAAATACCAAGGCAGTAATGCATTAAAAACGTGAAGAAACTGCACCTCTGGCGCCCATATTTCTTCGTACTTGCAGGCTAAAAGCATTGAGCTGATGCCAACCAACTGAAGTTCCCTCCTTGGTACCATTTTCACAGCTAGGAACCTATCAACAATATTTATGGTAAGATAGAGAGTTTCCGGCATCAGTTCAAACTTTCGATGAACTTCAATCAGCCAGTCTACGAGGATCGATCTCATTTTGCCATTAATGTCTGGTTGTGATTGCAGGTAGTCATGTACCCTGCTGTCAACCTGCTTAAAACTCGTCATGTTAATGTGTGTGTAGTAGATATATATATTTAGAGAGAGAGAGAGAGAGAGAGAGAGAGAGGATATCTTTACCTCTGTGAGTTTGTAAAACTCGTACATATCATCAACGTATTCAACTACTGCCAACTCATTAGTAACATCAGCAGCGTCAATGTCCACCACTGTATCCTCGGCCTTACCAGAAGCGGCCTAACGTTATAAACCACATCAGTACATAAACAATCGAATGGATAGAACAAATTATACATAAACCAAAACTGCAACTATCCAATTACCTTGCTTCGAGCAGAGAGGATTGAAGTGAGCGTCTTGACTCCTTTCCTTGATACTCTTCTACTAACAGGTTTGCTTTTTTCAGTTTCATCAGAGCTTATCACAATCACATCCTCAGGCCTGTGTTTCTCATTCGCCTTCTTTATTTCTGCCGCTGGTGCCTTTGTAGCTGCCGCTGGTGCCTTCGTAGCTGCCGGAGCCCTCACATCGCGAGCAACTGCAATATCTACAACTTCTGTAGTTGGTTTCTGCAAATGGACAAAGTTTTCAGTTCATCCATTTGGTGAGATTCCAAAAGAACCTGACTCTCGGTTATAAAAAGGTGAAACCCCCGAGAGTTTTAGCTTACCTTCCCTTGCAGAGAGACACGATCATTCACTAAGTTGCCAATGTCTTGAAGCACTCTCCTATTCCTTCCCTCTGCAGGTACAAAAGTCTTCTGCTTCGCTTCTTCTAAAAGAAAAGGAAAATAAAATTACTCGACAATATCAGTAAACAAAATCAATACATCAAGGAAAGGACTGAGAGATATTCATGAAATCAGAATCCCAATAATCCTGCCATAATCCCAACATCAAAACAGAAATGTGAAAGAATAATTATTAATCGTAACACCAAGATAATCAGAAATCAAATACGCCAATATGATACATACACCTTAAATTAATTTCATTTAAATTCTATCAGCCCCCAAAGAAACCCCTTTAAATTTCGAAATAATCGAATAAAAAAAGAAAGGAAAGGAAATAACCCTCAAAAGAGAAGCAGAAATCAAAACCCCAATTTGTAAATTCAATACAGGACTCTTTAAAGTAATTTTCTTCCTATTATAAACCAAATTGCCATAAAACAAAACCATCATCACATACATCAACTTATTGTAAAGGAACCAAACCCCAAAGAAAGAAGTCACCTATGATCAGACCAGACACTAAGGAACCCATCAAAATACAAAAAAACAAGCAAAAGGAAACGATACACTCAAAAGATTGATGAAAACAAAACCCAGTCAGTGATTTTTACCTAAGCCAACCCAAAGACTATCATCACACACCTAAAATCGAACCAACCCCACGAAGAAATAGCCTTTCACTCGTACCAAACCACAAAGAACCGTTTGAACTTCAAAAAAAAAAGTAGTTACAAAACCCAGAAAATAAATTAAGAAACCAAAACCCAAGAACCGGTTTTTTTACCTCTCGGTTGTTGTTGATAAGATACAACAAGATTTCTTGAACCCATTGTATTTTCTTCTTGGTTCTGGCCAAATACTCTTGCAAATATTGATGATAAAAACTCTTGGAGAAGACTACTTCGTGTCTCTCCTTCTTCTGTGTTGTTGGTCGCCACCCTTCTCTTTCTACAAACCCTTTATCTATCTCCCTCTCTGAAATCTCTGTGCAAATTCTTTTTTCGTTTCTTGTATTTGTTTGCTTCTGCTTATGTGGAGTAAACGATAGCAGGCAAGCAATGAGATCATAGAAACAAAGAAGAGTCATTTTGAAGAGACGCCACACCCTCCAACGGTCGACTTTTGGATTAATATTGACCGTCCGATTATTTACGATCCGACGGATGTAAAGTGCGTTTGTGATACTGTTAGAGCTTGACGCGCAGGAGTTTGAGTTTTGGAATTTAATGTAGCCGTTGGTACGGACGGGGATGTTGGGCTGGATAAATCAATATGGGCCTCTTTTTGCCTCACACGCTAAAGAACAAAATAAATAAGTAAAATGGTTTTATTTCTTCAAAAATTATTTAAACATCAGCGTTCTAAAATATATATATATAAAAAATATAAAAAAATATAATTTTTTTAAAAAAAAATCAATTTGAATCTCCTTTCCAAACCTAATTAAGTAACGATGTAATTACTTGATTTAGGTATAGGAAAACTAACTCAAGGTTATATTTAGTGTCTTGTTTTGAATTGTGTTTCAATTTTTTTTTAAAAATGATTTTTGTTTTTATTTTTACTTTAAATTAAAAAAAATCGTGCTTTTATATATTTTAATATACTAATGTCAAAATTATTTTTTAAAAATAAAAAATATCATTTTGATGTATTTCTGCATGAAAAAAACTTTGAAAAACAACCTATTTGAAAAACAATCTCAACCACACTTCCAAACATGCTCTTAATTTTAAAGACTAAGCAATGCTAAGGGTATTTAACTTCTCTTAGACTTGCTTACTTAGTGTCATGGCATTGTTTTATTAATCTTTAGAAGATTTCGTTTCGATATTTTATATAATAATTAGGGTAGATAATTGAAGTGAGAAAAAGTTTAAGTGTGTGTTTTCTATTAAGATGTTTACAAATCATAGCTTAAAATTAGTCAGTAGAGAATATGACTTTGAAGAGATGGCAAAAAGACCAGGTGAAGATGGTTTTTATTGCTATGAAATAATTTGGCACTAGTTAAATTATATCGAATAATATTAGAAAATAATATAAATTATATTTTAAAATTTTATGTAATAGCTTAAATTTTTAGATGATATAGTTTCTTTACATGATATTTAGACCCTTGTTGATACAGCGGTCACAAGTTCAAATCTTATCATTCTTGTTCTATTTGATAAAAATCAAGCACAGGAAAGTGTGAGTCTGTGCAGATTTCAAGCCCAAAAGATTTCACTTAAGGGGGTGATAGAGAATAATATAAATTATATTTTAAAACCTCATCTAGTAGTTTAAATTTTCAGAAGAGATGTTTTTTAATAAAAATAAATGAATAAAATATAATATATTAATGTTTCAAGAATGTTTTAGCTATGTTCATATTCACATGTCAAACAATTTAGAAAGCACAGATCATATAACGTTAATGTGTGGCTGAATAAAATTAAAAAACAAGAACAACCATAAAAACCACGTCCGTAATTACAATACATATAAAAGCATGAAGCTTGCTAAATATTGGACTTGAAGTGTTAACTTATAAAACTTGGGTTATTAAATTATGGTAACCTCGTATAAAATAAATAAAAATAATAATTACAAACATTAAATCTAATTTTCAATTAAATTAATGTTCAAAGATGAAGTTGATAAAAAAACAAGTATTTGAGTTGGCGCAAGTAATCCAAAAAATTCACAACTTTAGCTGTGAGACTTGGATAATTTCATAGAAAGAAAATAGAAATAAAATAGAAAGTTCAATACCTAGTAAAACTAATGTTGATTGATAAAACTAGATAAAAAAGGTTGAAATTAAAAATAAATTCTTAAATTTTTTTATGTTTAAGGACTAAAATGTGAAATGACTTTGCATTTTACAATTCAATTGTTATAGTAGGATGTTAATATATGTTAGTCTGAAGTATGATGTGGCACGGTGGGGTGATAGAACGAATCTTGTAGCAAAATTAATTGCCATGTCTAGTAATTTTATTGGTAGATTGGTCGGTGAGTATTAATAGTCTGTTAATTAAAAATAATTATTAATCCAGAAAGAGAAAAAAACTCTTGGTTTGCATTATAACATGATTCGTGTTGCTTTACAATCATTGACTGGCAGAATAACATGTAGATTTTTAGAACTGGCTCAGAGGGTCCAAACTTGTATAGATCCACTGTGCCAAGAATGTGGCTAGAAAATGAAAGAATTAGTAATATTACTAGCAAAATTAGCCCGCGCGTTGCGCCGGGCTTTTTATATATAGCAAACTGATTATTTATGCGGTAAACAAAGAATTTTTTAGTTGATAAATAGAGAATTGTAAATTTTAAATCATGCTATAATTTTTTTTATGTATTGAATTAGTTGATTATTGTTATAAGCTCAAATACTCAGATAATAATTCAATTTAGAAATTTAAAAATTATAAGCGATAAAATTTATAAAAGATCAGCGAATTGTAATTTGAGTATTGCAAGACCATAATTGATTAATTATTTAGTATGTATTAAT